>PVIA01010877.1:26249-48742 GCA_004024845.1 Tonatia bakeri | reverse complement strand
GAAGTAGGAGGAGGAGGGAGGGGGAAAAGATATAGAGAATAAGTAGCATAGACAGTAGGTAGAAAATAGACAGGGGGAGGGTAAGAATAGTATGGGACACATAGACACTAAAGAACTTATGACACATGGACATGAACTAAAGGGGGGAATGTGGGTGGGAGGGGATGGGCAGGGTGGTGGGGAGTGAAGGGTGAAAATGGGCCAACTGTAATAGCATAATCAATAAAATAAAGAATTAAAAAAGAAAAGAAAAAGAAACTTCAGAAAAAGTGTGTGAAAGAAGCATCCATCTGTGATTAAAAAAAATAGTTATTAGAAGTTAAGGAATAGAAAGCAACTTCCTTAAGCTGGTATCGAAAGCCCACAGCGGATGGCACGGGGGATAAAGACATCCGAGATGCTTTCCGTTGAGAAAAGGTGCACGGCAGGGCCCGAGGCATCTGTCTCCGACACCGGCACAGCACCGGAGGCCTGGCCCACGTGGCAGGAGAGACTGTAAGGGCCCTGAGAACAGGGAGAGGAGACGGACAGTCAGTGTTTGAGAGGACAGGACATCTCTGTTCAAAAGCCCACAAAATCAATAAGCTACTGGGACCCACGAGAGATGTGGCATCCGTGCCAGGCTCAAGATCCACTTAGGAAAATAGCTGCTGCCTGTATCAGTCCAGGTCGGACCAGGAGACAGAAAGCACACAGTCACTGAAGCAGCCCAGGCCCAATGCTAGGGATTGCTAAGAAACAACAGGAGAGCAAATGTACAGGTGAGCAGTCCCTCTAAAGGGCGCCCCAAAGGGCCTTCTTGAAGGGTGTGGCTGTGGCCCACGGGATGGTGAGAAGTTCCTGCGTGCTGGGCTGGCTGGGCCGTCTCCAGGCACGCAGAAGAAATCCTGGGGGGCACAGGTGAGCCAGTGCCAGTGGGTGAGTGTGGGCGGGGGGAGGCAGGGCACTGTGCAAAGCCTGTGGTGTCGGCTGGCACTTCGGGAGGGCTCAGGGAAGCGCCCCTGGCAGTGCAGCCAGTGGAGGGCAGTGGGCAGAGGTCCCTGCAGAGGGGGTGATGTCCGGGCTGTGACAGTGTGGCCAAAGAGCTGTGCGTGGCGCACGGGACTTGCTGGGTGCTGCATGAGCTGGGCGCTGGAGAACTCGATGTCGCCCTCAACCTGAGACGCTGCAGCTGGAAGCTCCGGGAAACGGAGGCGGAGCTTTGGTGCACGGCGAAGAGGGAGGGCTGCGGCACAGGGCAGAGTCCCCTAGGCGGACTCTCACGTGTGGATGACACAACTCACCAGGGCCAGGATACGGCTGCGGGGACGAGGCAGATCTTGAGAGAAATCTCATCGCCAGGGGCTGGGAGTCGGGACCCCGACCACCGAACCTGCTGAAGCAACCCCGACCTTTCACTGGCATCCCCACCGATTTGCGGGCCACAGGCCCATGACGCGCTGCCCCCAGCCAGGCCCCTTAGTCCCATCCTGGCCCCACCAGGTCCCCTCCCTCGTTGTGTGGAAAGGCACCTAAGCTTTGGGGTTTCCCAGGACTTGCTTCCCCCCGAAGACAATGTGGAGTGAATGCACATGCTTTCCTCCTGCTCGCCTGTCTCAGGTCCATTTAACCTCTGAGAGCAGAAGGAAGTTTCCCCTCTCCTACACTCTAAGAGCATTCCACGCTCGTGGAACATTGCCGTTACCTGTGCAGAAAGTCCACCCTTTTAGAGCTGCGTTTCGGTGGAATCATAATAATGCAGTGAAGGACACGCCCACGGGTGCACCTCTGGGAGGCGGACCCTCGGCGGTCCAGAGCTCCAGACTGCTCTGAGACGCAGCCTCACCGAGGGTCCAACACAGCCTTTCGGGACACACGGGTTTGTAAACTGTGAAGTTAGCGAACTGACCGGTTACCACGGTGTCTCTGTTCCCATCAGTCCTGTTTGCCGTCGCTCAGGTCCCACCAATCACGTCTCCTGTCCTCCTCCCCGAACCCTTCCACACCTTGCAGTTCTCCAATGGGGACAGTGCAGCACCCCTGGGACCCAGCATTTGTCAGGACCAGCCTCAGACTGACTGAGCTGGAAATCTGGGGGGTACCCAGCAAGGACATTTGGGGGCATCCGGGGAATCCCAATGCATACCCAGCCGGCAAATCGCGGCTCCAGGGCCGTGCTGCCCCCTCCCTCCCAGGGGTCCCGCCTGCTGGGGATTCACAGCATGTCCTGGGGACAGTGTCCTTGTAAAGGGTCCAAGTGCAGTCCCATCTCTCTAGACCTGGATGGACAGTCTGCCGTCTCCTCCCTCTGCCCCATTCCCCCGTTCAATAAAGATTCAGCCCTTGGCTGCGTGGCCCAGAGAGGGGTGGGTTTAACCCATTAGAGTCCATGATGAGTCAAGTCCTCTCTGGGAGGGAGGCCGTTCTCATTCACAGAGACGGTTGCAGAAGTCCAGAGGGGACCCTGACACACATGGCCCTTAACCTTTCCTTCCAAGACCTGCCGGACACGTGACTCCGCATGGAAAAGAGGTACAATGATGACAAGTACATAGCGAACTTTCACCGCGCTGCTGTGCACCAAGGGAATGTTCTCAGCAGGACTGGCTACGTCGTGTGCAGGGCCCGGTGTAGAATGAAAAACTATGGGGCCCCTTGTTCAAAACACAGGGAAAGGGCTGTTATAGGTCCTCAAACATTCGCTGTTCTCCTTTCTTCCATGGTCTGTCTCGGGCCTGTCCCGGCAGATTTTATTTTCTATTTAATGTCACTCTCCCTGGGCCATAGGGGCACTCCGGGGGAGGGTGGCCCACCCAGGTGTCTGGGGCTCCATCCTGCCGGGTCAGTGCTCACACGCCTACCAGCTGCTGAGTCCTCCGGCCCCACCACACACAGCTCCAGAGCCAATGCACTCCAGCTGGGCGCGGGGAAGCCCACCACACAGTCCCTGGCAGACAAGGACCCTCCCCCTCAGGGCATTGCAACCTCTGCGCCCGAATACCTGGGTACCTGGATCGGGGCGGTCACTGACAGCCCTGGGCAGGACGCCTCCAGGCCCTGACCCCGGGAGCTGAAGGACACAGGGCCAACCCTCCTGTGCTCCCACTGCCCGCTAGAAGCAAAGGGCAGCCAAGGTCACGAGGAAGAAGAGGAGTAGCCAGGTGGGGCCAGGGCTGAGAGGCCAGGGAACCTAGCTCAGAGGGGGGTGGTAGGCAGGCCCCGTGGGGCTTGGCTTACAAAACAAAAACTCAAAAGATAACATTCTTAAGGCTCGCAAGACTTGCCTGCAGAGCATTCCACGCTCAAGCAGGGTCCGCTCAAGGCCCATGCAGCGAGCCTTTTGCAGAGCCCACTTCCTCAGTCTTCACTATGCTTCTGTCGGGTGGGCGGGCGGGGAGTTAGGGCTGCCTCCACTTCACAGGCGAGGGGGTCCGCAGCCAGCCCAGGCGGGCGGAGCACGGTGCTGACCCCGGCAGAGCCTGTGCTCCTAACGTCACCCACGCTGTGGCTCTTACAAGCATCTGTGCTCGGCAGGTTCAAGTGCAGAACAGACGGCCAGACAGTTCCGGATCCTTCAAGGCCAGCTGGCACACAAGCCCTGCCCTCACGGCAGCTCCTGTCCTCTCCTCCCTGGGACACTGGCTGACGGGTGCCCAGAACAGCAGCGAGGCGGTGCCATGGTCCTGCCTGCCCGGCAAACAGAGACTGGGAAGGCCACTCGAAGAGCCACCGCAGGGTGGCCGAGCCTGGTCAGCGCAGGCAGCACACCGGGCTCTCCTGGGGGCTCCGGACCTGGCCCCAGACCAAGGTCCCGGTCCCCTGTGTTCAGGAAGGACTCTGTGAGCAGGTGCGATGCCAGCCAGGACCCAGGAAACTTCCTAATCTTCACAGCAGTTCTCTCCAGCATCCCCACTGCCTGGTTTGCTTCCCGTTTATTTCACCAAAGGGGGTGGATCTTTCAAATACAGTTTCAAAGACAGACTGGTGCCCTCAGGAAGGGGCATCCGGCATTTAGAAGCCACAGCTGCCGGTGGCCGCCGTGGAGTCCGTGCCGTCTGGGATACATTTTCTAAAAGGCCCTGGTTGTAGCATTGGATGAGCTCCGTGGTGTGACCGCAAGACCGTGACCAACTCCAGGCCACTGTGACATCAGCCCACTTGCCGAATACTCGACATCCCCACTAGCTGCTCCTGGAGGCCAGGGGAGCCAGTGCAGCTGCAGGCGCGGGTCCCGGGCCACCTGCAGACACGGCCTTTCTCCCAGGTCCCCGGGGTGCAGTCTGGGAGTGTCCCTGCTGCCACAGTGGCTGTGGGACTGGAAGAGGAGCAGCAGTGCAGGGCTGTTTCACAGTGGTCAAGCTCCGAGTCCCACATGGGGCACCCACCGCTGGTCCCCAGCAGAGACCCAGACTTCAGGCAAGAGCGGCGGCAACCAGGTTGGGCGGCTCGCTGGAGGGGGCTGAGGTTCCCACCGCGAGGACGATCGGCCGGAGGATGGGTGTCTGAACGCTGTGACGGGAGAGCAGCTGGGAAGGACCCAGAGCAGGGGCAGCACCTGGGTCCTCCAGGTAAATGGGCAGAGGACAGAAAAAAGCACCGGGTGTCTTCAGGATGTAATTTGGTGGCAGAAAAAGTGTAACAAGGGAAGGATGAATTTGTCCCTCCTTTGTATTAAAATCCTGTTGGACTGTTAGCTGACTTTTCTCTCCAATTTTCCTCCCGTCGCCCCTCCCCCAGACCCTTACCACTTTCATCACCCTCACTCACATTTCTTGGAAAAATCCTGAGTGAGGAGTTTAGTTTAATTAGACTTGGCCTCACTCTTTTTTTTCCCCCAAAGGCTTTATTTATTTACATTTAGAGAGAGGGAAGGGAGGGAGGAGGAGAGGGAGAGAAAGATCTCCCCAAGCGGGGACCAGGCCTGCAAACCCCAGCATGTGTTTTGACTGAGAATTGAACCGGCGACCTTTCCCTTTGCAGGACGGCGCTCAACCAACTGCGCCACACGGGTCAGGGAGGCCTCGCTAACTCTTGGAAGGGGTCCCCGTTAGGGCGCCACAGCAATCAAACTGGCTTTGGAGTTTGGGAGTGGGTGGGAGGGACGCCTTTGATGGAATGTGCCTTCTGAGAGAGTTTGTGCAGTAAGATCCCACCAGTGCAGGGCCGTTGCGGGGGACATGGCAAAGGTCCCATAAAATTTTTAGTATTGTTGAGAGAATTGACACGAGAAGTGAAGAGACAGAAATAGAGTGAACATATATATATATATATATATATATATATATATATATATATATATATAAAACAGGAAAACATACATAAGTAAGACCCTCATTAACGACATTCCCTGATCTCCAATGCCCACAGCACTCTTGCAGTTCCTCAAACACAGAAAGATGGAGGACGGTTTGGTGGGAGTGACCGTTTGGGGGCAAAAATCAATTTAACATCCTCATGCTTTTGATCTGAGCTGCCAGGAATGCCCGGGCGGTGTGCTCAGCTTTGGCTTCAGATGCCGGTGTCTCCAGAGACCCCCGGACTCCCAGTCTCTGAGGCCCGTCTGTCCTGCTCTCTTCCAGTTACCCTTCGAGCTCCGTGAGCTCACAGATTTTCTGACATTTACTTGATTTCCTCCACTCTCGTTTCTTTAAAATCACAACTGGCACCCCTCAGATTTGGATTCGACTTTGAAAATAATTTTTAGCTTTTCAAAATCCTTTTTAGGACTAGACAGGGGATAAATACATTTAAAACAGAACAATGGAAATATACGTGCAAAGGATGTTTATTCCAGCATTGTCTGTAAGAGCAACATTGGAAACAAATGTCTATGAATGGGGTGGGGGGAGGGTCGTTAAAGCAGTAATTGCTGAGAGTGCAATATTCATTGCTTAATCAGTCAGAATCTCCTAATGGGGAAGCCTGTATGTGATATGTGAAGGGGGGGGAAGCAGGTTGAAAAATCAGTACACAGAGACAGCTCTATGTATAGGAAAAAAGCAAAGCTATATCCGTGTCAAGGCGCAGAAAGTCGATTGCAGGTCACTCCACGTGAGGACAGCCATCTTCTCTGTAAGCTTGTGTTGTTGAATCTTCTACTCTAAGAAGGTGTAGATTAGCCCTGGCCCGGTGGCTCAGTGGGTCAGAGCATCATCCTGATACACCAAGGTTTTGGGTTTGATACCCGGTCAGGACACATACAAGAATCAACCAACAAATGCACCAACAAGTGGAACAACAAATCAATGTTTCTCTCTTTCTCTCTAAAATGAATAAATTTAAAAAAAAGAATTCATGTCATCTTGTCATTTAAAAATCCAAAGCAGAGCAAACATTGTTAAATTACTAACTATGTGATAAAACAACAAAGGACACAAAATAAGATTCACAACAAAGGACACAAAATAAGATTCATCAGGAATGCTGTAGATATCCTTTCTATTCCTGTTTTGAATAATTTCATATTTATACTCAAGGAAAAATAAAAAATAAAGAAATCTGGAACATAAATGAGAGGACAGTGTTAAGAGGAGAAGATAATTGGGTACAACTACCTGTTCGGGGATCACAGAGATTATAATTCCTGGTAGGACACAGGGCGGGCAAGTGCGTATCTGTGTGTGTGAGAGTTCATTTTGTTTCTGAGAACATTTTCCTGATGATGATGATGAGAAGGAGGAGGATAAAACTGACATTACTGTATGGCAGGCAACCTCTTAAGTAATTTTACTTTTATTAAGTCATATAATCTTTTTTAGAAAATTTAAATTGATCATAGGGAGACAGGCAGGGAGATGGGGGAGGGAGAGAGAGACAGTGATTGATGCCTCCATTGGTTGTTTCTGGCAGGCGCCCTGACCAGGGATCGAACCATCAACCTTGCTGTAAGGGGACGATGCTCTAACCCACTGAGCCACCCGGCTGGGCTTGCATCATATAATCTGAGCAGTAATGACGTAGTGAGGAAGGTCCTCGGGGCATTGCTATTTTACAGGTGAGAAGCAGAAGCAGAGAGAAGGAACTTGGTCGAAGTCACACGGCTCCCACGTCCCCGTGGAGCTGGGATTCAAACCTCAGCGGGACACAGCCAGAGTCGCCACCTCTCTCCTCCCTAACACTGTAAAGTGGGGTGAGTCCCTGGGGTCCCGCCCGCACCCCGGCTGCTCTCGGCAGTCTCTCCATGCACGCAGCAGCCACGGTTCCTTTGGATGCAGAATACCAACATTCTGATATTCTCACATCGCTGCACTGAGTTTGAGGAGGTTAGTGTGCCTTGGGATGTGATCGTAGAAAGAGGGGACACCAGAGAAGTTGGGGTCCTCTGACAGGAAGTGGGGGGCTGCAACTGGGATCTGCTCAGTCAGCAGTGGCCAGGAGAGGACTGCCCAGGTTCCCTCCGCCACAGCCTCCCTGGTCGAGCTGTACGACTCACTTCTGCGGTGGAAAAGGCAGGGGAAGCAGAGCCCCACGCCAGGCAGGCACAACCGGGGGCCACACGGGGACATCACAGACGCCCACGAGAGACAGAAACAAAGGTTTAGCAGAGAACCTGAGCTTCAGGTCACTGGCGGGGCTCTGTGACTGGTGGGGCTCGCTGGGCACTGGGATGCAGGGACGAGACTGGGGGGTCGTGCTGGTTGGCGGTGCTGCCCCTGCCCACCCCAGGGCTGGATGCAGCCTGGCCCCTCCACTGAGGCAGGCTGGGGTGGGTCTGAATAGGAAAGCCTGCTCTCACACCCCATTCTGCGATGCCCCCTCTGCTCTCCCTGTCAGCCCCCGATGCGGTCCCTCCTCGTGCTGCTGCGGTTCGCAGCCATTCTGTCCACTAGTCCTGGCTGGCTGTTCCCCACACAAGCTCCCCGCGAGAAGACCGCAGCCGTCCTGAATGTCCTGGCCCTGGTCCCACTCCAAGTGGCTGTTCATCCATTCGCTGGGCAAGGAGAAGGGTGGGTGATAGGGTCAGGGCAGATGCCCGGTCGGGGAGGGGACCGCGGCAGAGACCAGAGGAGGCGGGAGCTTCTCAAACAACACTCCCCTGCCCTTTTTTTATGGGACCGACAGCTCCCAAGACGTATAGTGTTGGAAACTAAAACAGAAAATTGAAAAGGCTCTGAGGGATTGAAAATGAGGAATAGTAAACCCATTGTACAGTGCGTTAATTTTTGTGAAAAACGACGGCTTTCCTGGATTAAGTGCGGGCTGTGAACCAAAGCATCGCAAGTTCGATTCCCAGTCAGGGCACATGCCTGGGTTGTAGGCCACAGCCACCAGCAACTGCACATTGATGTTTCTCTCTCTCTGTCTGTCTCCCTTTCTTCCCTCTCTAAAAATAAATAAATAAAATCTTAAAAAAAAAAACGACGACGGCTTTCCCACACAAAACAAAGTCTAGTGAGACGGTGATGCTGGTCCCCGCGAGTAGAACCCTCTGTGACCGTCCGGCCAGGCGGCAGGCGGCCAGCCGCTTCCATGGGCCCTGCGCACAGTCTGTCACTGGGGCTCCTGCTGTGGGGTCTCTGGAGCCCCCGCCGTGCACTCGAGCGACGAGGAGAGTGAGAAACGCAGACGGCAGCCGAGAATCAGTGTGAGTGACGATAGCTCTGACCGTGGACACCCTGAGCGATCCCGGGGACCGCCCATTCCCACCGAGGGCCCCACCCGGCCCCACGGACAGAACTGTGAGAGCCAGAAGGTGGAGGAGACCCACGCTAACAGTGGCGTCAGTGTTGCTACGGTTACTGAGTGGTCACCGACACCAGGCCTGCATTCACCTTTACCCCAACGCCGACCTGCCTGTCTCACCCAGAAGAGGCTGTGCCATGCTGGCCAGTGCAAAGTCTTCATTTACACCCACATGCGTGTCTGTGTGCGCCTTTCCCACAGTGAAACTGGAAGTGTTGTTTTTTTTTTTTTAAAGAAAGTGACCCCAACAGCCAATGTTGTTGCATTTGGAGGGTGAGGCTGAGCTCAACCCCAGTGAGCCTCGGACATAAAAGCACCCTCTGCTACCTTCTAAATTCCATCGTGTGTGGAATTGGACTTTGACTTTAATACATTCTTGAGCCATTTCATGGGGATCTTAAAAATTAATTGAATCTTTTGTCTTTGAAGTTTAATTCTTCTACCTCGGGCACATTATCTACGGCTGTGAGAAAAATTGCCTATCACTTGGGTGATTTGCACCTAAAATAAAGGTGCAGGAAAGTGAAATTAGAAGCAGATAGAATAGCAAGCAGTTCTTCGGTTTTTCCTGCTAAGGTTTTGGCCCATAACTCACAAACCCTCTCTCTGTGCTCACAGTTTCCTTCCTGGGAGCTGGGTTCAAGTTCAGTGATGGCTTCTTCCCACCACATTGCTCCCCTGCTGTCCCTCTCTCTCCCTCTCTGCCCGTGCTCCTTCCTTCCCCTCCCGCCCACCCTGCTTCTCAGTGACCTGCTCTGCACCCTGCCCCCAGTTCCGACCCAGAGTGGCATCCTCTTCCCAGGGACCTGACTTGGCACTGACCCTGTCTCAGACAGGTGTCTCCTCTCATTCATGCTCACCAACCCCAGGGGGCCACTGTCACCCGCCCTACAAGCGGGAAGCACTCAAGGGCAAGAGACCCACAGGCAGCATCCCTGCAAAGCACCAGGGTATTATGGGAACCCAGGTCTATTCATGTATCCATCCATTCTTCCATCTATCCATCATCCATCCATCCATCCATCATCCACCCTACGCTCACTGATAAAGACTTACTACTTGCCAGCTGCCATTCTAGGTACCAGGGCCACAGGCTGACATCAGGGGACTGGAATGGAGATGAGGAGTCACAGCTGTGTGGACAGCAGACACAACCAACCAGAGGGATGCACACTGAATTCTACTCAGGAGGTGAGAGGAGGCTTCCGAGAGGAAGCGGTACTTGAAGGCGCTGAGTTCTCAAGCTGCCTGGCAACCACCACCGTTACTCTACCTTCAGTGTGAGCATTTGGAGTTTTATAAAGTCTGTAGTAACAGCTATTCCTGGAGGGGCCGGGGCCTGCATTTGCAGAAAACTGGCCACCCCAGTGCAGACTGTCGTCCTGATGATACCGATCAGTCGTCCAGATGGTCTGAAAGGGCAGGCACACACCTGTCCACCACGTTTTTGTAATCCTCACCTGAGAATATATTTATTGGCTTTAGAGAGAGAGGAAGGGAGGGAGAGAGAGAAACATCAATGTGTGAGGGAAGCATCAGTTCCCTCCGGTATGTGTCTTGAGCGGACACTGAATCTGCAACCTTTTCGGGACCATGCTCCACTCCACGGGGCAGCCTGGCCGGGCCGCCAGCCACGTCGTGATAGAAAGAGGAATGCACAGGGGCAGCTGTGGGGTGAATGTCTGCTTGGCAACCAGTGGGCTCCTGCAGCTGGGACACAGGGGGACAACGGAGACAGGGATTCACGCCGCCTTTACTGACCCCCAACTCCCGCTCCGAAGCCAGCCAAAGGAACGAGCGTGCCCTGGGCTCCCGACCTCAGCTCCCGGAGGGTGGAGACGGGCACGTTGACGTGTGGGGAGTTGGCTGCGTGACTGGTCTTCACAGGGTCACACACCTAGTGGGAGGGACGTCGCCTGGGCAGGTTTTTGTGGTGGTGGAGGACCCTGCCCCACCCGGTCAGTTTAGAAGGACACTGGATTGTCCACTGGGCCCCAAGTCATCATGGGAATTAACACACAGGCAGGTGATTCGAGAAAGATCCCACCGCCTCACATGTGTTGGCTGAAGCTCTGAAATGACCGCAGCACATGAGGTGTCTGGGATTGAGACCAGAGCCCACTCTCGGCCCATCTGCTGTGAGAGGGCCGGTGGGGGGGCGGTGGGACATGCCTAAGGCACGGACTCTGGGAAGCTGGGCTTTCATCTTCACTGAGTGTAGTGACCCACTGCGGCGGAACAAACTGTCCTCAAACTCTGGTGGCCTGGGGCTGCCCCCGAAGACCCTGCGTGGCCCGGCTTGACTCAGGCTGCCCTGAGCCCTCTCCTCGATGAGGCCTCGACGGTTGCTGGCGAGAAGTGCGAGGCCTTGGCACACTCCCACCCACCCCGCCCCTCGGAGACTTGGACACACACTGACCTGGCTTCTGCCAGCCCGAGGCCGTGTCCCAGGCCTGGCCACGCTCCTGAGTTCT
Organism: Tonatia bakeri; assembly: GCA_004024845.1. NCBI lineage: Eukaryota > Metazoa > Chordata > Mammalia > Chiroptera > Phyllostomidae > Tonatia > Tonatia bakeri. The sequence continues at coordinate 37,607 of PVIA01010877.1, read as the reverse complement.
CACCTGGGACACTCAGGCTGCCCCAAGGCCTGCCCTGCCGGACACTCCCCAGAAAACAGCCCCCTGCCCATTTCTTGTGAGTTGCCACGTCTAAGACTCTGCTCCAGCCCTCCAGGGTTCCTCCCCTTCTCTCTTTGCCTTCCCTCGAAATGGCCGTCTTTGCACCGAGAGGCGCTGAGCTCCGCTCACACTGAGGTCTCTCCCCACTGCCGCAGCGGTCGGAATACAATCTACGTTGCCACAGACGTCCAGCTGGGCTCCCCTTTGACACTACAAGAAACACGTGGACCTTAGCTGTCACCATGCGACCCTCGCCACAGGGCTGCTTGAGTGTCCTTGTGACATGGCAGCTGGCTGTCGCACAGCGAAGAGAGAGAAGGCGGAGCTGCGATGTCCCGTATGACCTAGCCCTGGAGGTCACGCACGGTCACTTCTGCAATATTCTGTTCCTCTCCCAGGCCAGCCCCAGTCCCTGGGAGGGACTCCAAGGCTTTGGGCCCTAGGGGCAGGAGTCACCAGGGCCACCCTGGAGGCTGGCTGCCACGCCTCCGCTGGAATCAGGCTGCTGGGACAAGGACCAGGGTCGGGTGGGGTGGGGGGAACTAGGCTGCATCTAGGTGGTCCTTCCAGGCCAGACTTTATTTCTAACAAACGAGAGAGTTAGGCAGTAAATGAAAGAGTTAATGTGCTTCCAGAAGCATTTCTCACAGAGAGTAACGCATCTGCTGGGGTCTGGCCCGATTCCTGGAACTGGGGGCTCGTTCAGTGGGGGTGGGGGCCACAGCAGCTGTCTGGGTTTCCCATCATGGCTCCTCGCTTCCGAGGTCAGGGAGGTGGGAGGGGACACGAACAGGTGGTCCTGGTGAGGCTGGCTGGGACCACAGCACAAAGATACTCAGGATTGGGAAAGAAGACGGGAGTGAGGGACCTGGCGGGCTGCCCTGGGGGGAGCGGCCCCGCTTCCTCCTCTCAGGAGCGTCCACCTGATGAATGAGTCTGCCCCAGATGGACCGGCTCCGGGAGCTTTTCTCTGAGGAGCAGTGCCAGCTCCTCCCTCCCCGTAACACGTCTTCTGGCTGGCCCCAGTCTTCCCCACCCCCCACTTGTCCTTGGGAACAACCGCTGGCCCAGTGTGGATTGGTTGTCCCCTGGTGAGCAGGAGAGGCTGACTGGCAGCCCCGGAGACTCCGGAGGGAAGGGACTGAGGGCCCTCGAATCAAGGCCCCCTGGACCCCTCACCCTGATCCTCTCAGCTCTTTGGTGCACTTCTTTCCCAGCAAATGCTGTTGCTTTCAGAGGGTGAGGCTGCCGTTCCTGGCTGCCGACTGCCCCAGAAGTGAGCAGGAGGACGAGGGAGAAGGGGCAGGCACCCAAACCGGGAGCTGGAAAGGAGCTGCTGCTTGTGTTGGAAGGTGTGAAAAGAAACCCCTCACCCGACATCCTCCCTAGGGAGGTTGACTCCCTCCTTCTTCCATCCCAGCCCGGTTCCCCGCAGCCTCACACAGGGGTGCTGAGCCCCACCATGGATCACTGCGGCCGAAGGGCAGTCCCAGCTCCTCTCAGGGTCCCCCTGCCCCAAGGACACGCGTGTCACACTCGCTCACTAGCCCCTTGGAGAACTGTTCTTCCTGGAGACGGCTGGCAAGACGATGGACGATGGACGGAGGTGAAGCCTGGGGCGAGGGAGTGAGGACAGGGCCCTGGTTCCAGCCTCTGCTCCAGTCCCTTCCTCCCTTGGCTTACCCCTCTGCTCTGCTGTGCCTTGACTCTGCCCGCCCCTCCCACGCCGCTCTTCATTCAGCAGCGATCCAAGGCCGCCCCCCCGCCCCAACTCCCAGAGAGAGAGGATCGCGGCGGGCATGGGGTGCCAAGTCCTGGCGGCCCAGGGGCCCAGCACAATGCCCCTTTATGCTCACTGCGTGCCCTCCTTCCTGGCCCGGCGGCCCACGCTGCCCTCCCTCAGCCTCCCTTCAACACTTCTTTTCCAGTTGACTTAGCTATTACAGTACGGGGACAGGGGAGGAGAGGCTCTGGAGGCCAGGCCTGGCACTGAGTTGGAGCGGGCGGAGGCCCTGGCCCTGCGGCTGCGGCTGCCGTGGTCTCATTCCCACTGCGGGGGCCCTGGGACCGCCTTCCCGGGTGGGCTTAGAGGCAGGGAGTAGAGGCAGCGCCTGTCTCCTGGTAGGGGCTTTGCTGGTGGGGGACATGATTCTAAAGAGAGGACTGGGGGGCGGGGTATGGAGCTGGGGTCGCCTGGGCCCTGCTGGCTCAGCGGCAGCCTAGGCACCAAGGGTCAAGAAGACGGACACACAGAAGAAAGGAAAATGGTCGGGTTAAAGGCGAGGGGTGGAGGTTGGAGTGGATGAAAGTAGGGCTGCCAAGAGCAGGAGATGGTGGGGCGAGGGGCGCTTTGCCTCTGTGGATGGTCTCCCCTAGCAGCTAGGGGCGCCCCCTGCAGGCTTAGAAGCTGGAGGGCACCCCCTTTCTGCTCTGGGATGTGACTTCCTCCTTCGGTCACGTTTTCAAGGGGCTGTAGGAACCTCCAAAAACCACAAACACGGCATTGGCGCCGAACGCCTGCTTCACGTTTTTAAAACACTTTAAAGGAAACCTTTCAAATCTGTAATCAGTCAGCTGGAGTTTTGCTTTGGCGGCCCTGTGTTCCACCAGGAGGGAAATACAAAGGTCAGCCCGCGGGGCAGAGGTCAGCCCGAGCAGGGAGAAATGACCCCGGCGGACCCCCGCCGGCGGCCTTGGCTTTCCTGCGTGTAGTGAACCGAAGACACGCAAAGGTTTGCCAGACGTACTGCGGGAGGGCTGGAGGTGGACGACCAGCTTCCATTTGGAGGTGGAGGGGCGGTGCGTGCAGATTTTGGGGCGGAACGATGAAAGCTCACCGGGACAATTGGACATAACTGGATGACATGACCGGGGAGGGGCTCGGAGCCGGATTGGGCCCTGGCCACTCGGAGCCCCGGGGTGCTGTCCACGGCGTGGACGCCGGCCAGCACCTGCACCACACTGCCTGCAAAAATATTTACGTGCACCTGTGCCAGCCTTTCAATAGGTGCTGCGCCCACCCAGTCGGATCTGTGGGCTCCAGCCCTCCTCCCGGAGCTTCTCCAAGTCCAGCGTTGCTGGCGTCCAGAACAGGGTCTCTGAGCTACAGCGAGGACCCGAGGACCCTCAACATCAGCCCTGGACACACTGATAACTGTGCTACGCACCCTGGCAGGGGAATCTGGAAGGAGCTTGGCGCTGGAAGTTCTGACCCATTGAGTCTGAGACTGGGTTCTGGTCCTCAGGGCGGACGGGGGAGGCGGCGCCCGCGGCTTTACACCCGTTCCTAGACGTCGACATTTGATTTATGAACACTGGCAACGCCACGAGCCATCTCGCCAACAAAGGTCCCGAAATTGAAATCACATGAAACTTTTCCTGGTTCCCGCTAGGACCACAGACGCCCTTCCCTTTCCCAAGCAGCAAATTCACTTAAAAATAATTAAGAAAAGATTGATGGGATCTTGGAATTATAATGAAAAATATGATCTCATTAGTAAGTCATGAGTCAGGGCCAGGCGCCCGGGCAGATGTGCGCACTTCTGCGTAATTAGAAGCTGATGCTGGGGAACTAATAACGGCATGAATTAAAAAATTAAAATGGTTCCCTTTATACTTCTCGGGCTGTGCTGAAATCCTTCCTTCGGCGAAGATTCAAAAAGAGGTCTGCTTCAAAAGGGCCCTCTGCCCACTGCGGCCGGGCGGGAGGAAGGAAAATGGCAGTAAGGGACCAAAAAGGCTGAATCCGGGGGCTCCGCCCACAGGGTTCATGGTCAGGTCTCACCGAGGTTTCCGTCCAACGTGAGAAAGGCTCCCCGTTCGCTCACCTGCGCGAGGATCAGCGCGCTGGAGGAGAGCGTGTCGGTGCGAGCAGAGCGGCCAGGTTCAGCAACGACCCTTTGGAGGAGACGCGCCAGCTCCGGGAAGGCGGCCCTGAGTCCAGCGCGGGAGACAGACAGGATGCCAGCTCGTTTCTGCCCCTTCCAGCTAGGGTCCCCGCCCGCCGAATCAGTGGGAGCCTCCATTTGCTCCTCCGCTGTGAGACGGGAATCAGAGCCCCGGCCTGGCCCGGAGGCTCCGCCGGTTGGGGCGTCACCGCCCCGCCCACCAGAAAAGCTGCCGGTTCGATCCTGGTCCGGGCGCATGCGGATAGCAACCAATCCACGGTTCTCTCACAGTGATGTTCTCCCCCCCTCTAAAGCCAATAATAATTTTTTTTTATTTTTTTTTATTTATTTATTTTTAGAGAGGGAAGGGAGGGGGAGAGAGAGAGAGAGAAAGAAACATCAGTGTGTGGTTGCTGGGGGACATGGCCTGCAACCTAGGCATGTGCCCTGACTGGGAATCGAACGTGCGATGCCTGGTTCGCAGCCCGCGCTCAATCCACTGAGCTACACCAGCCAGGGCAGCCAATAATAATTTTTAAAAATCCTCAGGTGAGGATTTAAAAAGATAAAATAAAACGGGAATAAGAAAAGCAACCTCCTGGGTTTACGGTGAGAATGCAATGGCATTCACGGAGCGGGCGCTCATTTAAGATTATTTATCTTCCCCTTTCCTTAGGAACCTTGCTGTGTGGACATCGAAGTTAACAGTGTCCCCTTCTTCACGTCACAGGCACCGGCGCTTGGGGAGCGTCCGTGACGTCCCAGGTGTGGTGGAGGGCCGCAGCGACCGGCCGGACAGCCCTTACAGGGTTTGTAACCTCGTTGTGCGAGCAGGACGGAGAAGGTGGGCAAGTGTGTACCAACTCTCTGCAGAGCGCGCCAGGCCAGAGGGAAGTTCCAAAAGGGGGAGCTCACAGGGAGTGGATGAGGGGCGGGGGCCCTGCTGGTGTATGCTGCCGGGCCCACTCTTGAAGTGTTAAAATCCCGAGCCCCTCGAGGTACTCCCCTCCACCCCCACCTTAGTCCAGCAATAAGGGTTAGCTCCCAGACAGGGACCTGGAGGCCCTCCTCCGTGTACGGCCAGGCTTTGCCCTGACAGCATGGAGTCCATGGTGGGGTGGGGTTAAACATTTTAGGTGCCACCTCTGGGTGTGTGTGAGGGACCAGGGGCTTCTGAGCTTGCTGCTGTGAGAGGTGACCCCATGAGAAGAGTGGGACTGTGACAGGTAAAACCAGGGAAGGTTTCCCTGGGGGGCAGGGCGGCCGGGAAGAAACACAGCGAGACACCACGTGGAGGACGGCGCGTGGGCGCTGGCGACTTGGCCGCAGAAAAGGGGGGACTGGGCCCAGTGGGCTGTACTAGGCCCTGCCCTGTGAGTGAGGACACCGAACTTCATTTGGCGGGGAGGTACGGAGGGTCTCGAGCAGGGAACAATGGAAGATTCACTCCAAAGTAGGACATTAGAAACGCTAAGAGGCAGAAGAGGGAGTCCAGGAAAGAAACCCGGGGCCTGAATCGGGGGGCTGGCCACGGGGACAAGAGGATTACGGGAACACAGGGCAGGCCCTGGACGCAGACGCCACAGCAGCGGTTGGCCACCAGCACACAGCCCCTCCCAAGCCCTTCAGAGGCAGCGTCCCACCCACTGTCCCTCTCAGGATGGCACCCCCGAAGAGTCTGAGCGTGCTAGCACCTGGGGCCTGGCCAGGTAGCCCGCTGGGGCTATCCACCAGCCCTGCGCACACTCTCAGGTGAGGCCCCCTCTCACCGGACACGGGTTCACATGGTGGTGTGCGTCAGCTAACAGCTGCGGGACGATTCTGTGCTGGGCACCGAGTGGGCACTTTGTGGATGGCCTCTGACCCACGGCCCATCACGTCCTGGCCCCGGGCCAGGCTCCCTCCAGAGCTGCGGTGGGCGGAGGTGGCTGGTTCACGCCAACCTGGTGGAGCAAGGGCCTGCAACCAGGCACACCCAGCGCTTGGTCCCCGCCAGCGTTCCCAAATCACTCCTCTTCTGCCCGGTGCACAACCCCTCCTGCCCCAGGAGGGTTTGCCAGCTGGTTGGGTCACAGGCAGAGTTTGTTTCATTGCACTTTGCTTTGTGGCCTTCCACAGATGTTGCCTGTTTGTTTTTTTAAACAAATTGAAGGCAAGACCCTACACCTACAAACAGATTTTGACTCACTGTATTGCAGTGCTTGCCTTATGGGGGTGGTCCGGACCCGAAACCTCAGTGCCTCCGAGGTCCGCCTAGCCTTCCTCCTCCTCCGTGCCATCGACTGGAGGCCTGGCCACGTTTCTGTATTCGCTGAAGGCTCGGTGCAGGCTGACCCATCCACCCTGTCACCCAGGGCTCGTTCACACAGCCCATGCACAACTGCAGCCCACGGTCCTCTCACCTCTGGGTCCCATCATCCCGGCCCCACTTCCTGTGTGGCCACCCGTCCCAGTGGTGCAGCCCAACCGTGCTGTCCCTGCGTCTGGGGGTCCTCATCAGGAACACCATGCTTGGGCTCTGACTCTGCTCCTCCCAGCGCCCTGGCCACCATCCCACCTCCACACAGCATTGCATGCAGGTGCGAATAGGGGACACCTTTCCCCATGCCTAATTGCTAAGGGAAGCTTTCGACATTTCTCTGTTAAGTATCTTTGCCTAAGTTAATTTTATAGCACATTTTCATTCATCAAGTAAAATGCTTTTCCTCCTTCATTTTGTTAGCGTGCTAAATCATGCCGCATTTTAGTAAACCAATTTCGTATTCGTGGTATGCATTCAATTCGGTCCTTTTTTGTGCATGTTCAGAATCACTTGGGCAGTATTTTACTTGGTACCCTGTGTATTTGCTTATGAATGATACTGGTCTGTAATTTTTTATTTTAGTTCTTCACATCACATCTTTGACGGGTTCGGTGCAGAGTTGCGAGGGCCTCATACAAGGAGCTGCGGCACATTCTCGGTTTCTCACTTGTCTGGGGGTTGCGTGGGGCCGATTGCATTTCCTTCTTTCATGTTGTTTGCGTTCCCAGGACAAGCCAGCTGGGCTCAGAGTTGTCTTTGGAGGAAGGTTTGAAATTACGGAGTCACCTTAGTTTATAGGTGTAGGACGATTCAGGTGTTCTGTTTATTTCTCGTCAGTTTTTTTTAAATTAAAATGTTTGAACTTTCGCGTAAAGGGGCTCGCAGTGCACTCTCACCACCTCCCGCCCGTCTGCAGGACCCACAGCGACGTTTTGCCTTCTGTCCTGGACACGGCCGACCCCCGAACGGCACACACTCGAACTCCACAGGCCCCGTTACACGTGAATGGTTTCAGCTCCTATCAGCTGTTCTCTACCGGTCAGCAGCTAGTGGGCGAGGAGGCTGACTGTGTGTATCGGTCTGCTCTGTTTCATACAGAGGGCTTCAGCACCCACAGATTCTGGCGTCCTGGGGAGGTCCTGGGACCCGTCTCCCCCATGGATATCAAGGGGCGGCTGAAGATTTGGGGGAGTCAAAAATTATACACAAATTTTTGACTGCATGGGAGGGGTTGGCACCCCTGACCCCTGCACACTTTTGGCTCCTCCTTCCTTTGTTCCTTTAGCGGTCTCACCAGGTCCCCCCAGGACGTCCCCGAAACCCCCATCCTTTAAAACCCCTCCAAACGGAGGTCCCCACTGGCATTCTCCCCCCCAGGAGCACACCCTCGTCTTTCCCTTTCCCCATTTCTCCCCCGCAGGTGTGTGTCTGCTACACCCTAAGAGACCCCACGAGACTTGCAACCAGGGATCATTCCAGGCTGCCCCCCCGCCGCTGTCTCCAAGGCCCCTCCTCCGACTTCTCAGTGAGCCAAGGCGGCCCCGTCCAGGCCCAGCACCCCACCTGTTCTAAGCAGCATCTCCTGTTGCCTCTTCTGTCCCAGGCCCTCCCTTGTTTCACTGTCCCCAGCTTTAATAAATAGCCTCTGAAGACCACCGGGACTCGTGTTCAGAAATCTTTCCTGCACAAAGTCAAGAACCCACACACTGCGAGCCAGCCCCGGCTGACCAGCTCAGGGCCAGGTCCCCTTCCTGAGAACACTGGGAACATCACACCACTTTTCTCCCAGTCCTCTGTCCGCCCGCTCCAAGTCCTCCCACCAGTCTTGGTGTCTGACCAACTCCTTTTCCTCCTTTACAACTGAGCTGAGTGTTGCTTCTTCCAGGAAGACTTCCCTGATGTCCCAGACTTGGGTATGGTGATCCTCCTCTGTACTACCGCGTGTGTGAACCTGAATTAGAACATAACAGGGTATTGTAATTATTTTCGGTCTGAATCTTCCAATGCTAAAAGGAATCCTCTAATCTTCGAAGGCCTGTGATGGCACAACATTGCTGGATTAATTATGCCTTGTCCTCAAAAGATGCTCAGTAAACATTCACTGCACACACGAATCAATGAACGCTCCTGAGTTCTAGCTCGGCACGTTCCACTTTGTCTCTGCCTCTTGCCTCCTTCGCACCTTGCACCCTCCAGGCCTGCTCTCCACTGTACCTAAGTTGCAACCTGTAGAGCACAAGAGGCAAACACAAGGCCTGAGGCCCGAACCCAGCCCTCCGCCTTGTTTTATCCACCTGGCACCTTGTTGTCTGCCCGGTGACAGCACTGAGCTCCTTGCCCCTAGTTAAGGAGTAATTACATTGATACAACCCTAAAATTACACTCAGCCCTTTGAAAGCAACCGCGAGGCTGATGGGGCCCCTGGTAGAAATGAGTTTGACACCCCTACTCTAGACCCTTGGCCTGCTTTCCTGATGCCTGACGGTGGCCTGTTGTCTCACACACGGCATTCATCCTTCTGTATCTGCCACCACGTTCCTGGTGCTTTGTGGGTTCCGAGCCATCACTGCATCGACCCTAACACCAGCTCTGCCTCCCCTTTGGCCACGGCCTCCTGGGGGTCACCTGGGTTTGAACGTCTCCTGTAGTTTCCTTCCTGGAGGCACGCCTCGGTTTCCCACTGCCCATCTGGGTTCCTCGCCCAAGGCCGCGGTCCTGAGCAGCACCCAGGGACGGGTGTCTCCAAAGCGCCCGCGCTCCAGCACCACATCCAACGTCCAACGTGTTGAAAGTCACCGTGATGAAGGCCGCCTCCAACTGCTGGGCGGCTAGTTACCGGGGATCCGTGCAGCGCCCTGGAGATCAAATCACTTGCCGTTCCAGACTTGTCTGCTCTGTCCTTTTTTTCCTTCTGTCTATTCCCTTGGAACCTGCCTTTAATTTCTCTAGTCCGTAAGTTCGGAGTTTGCCGTATATCCGGTCACAAGACAAGCACAGAAAGTTGGAGCTGAAGAGCCTTCAGGATAAAGTCGCACAAGGTTCTTGTTTTGTAGGCAAAGAAACCGAGTCATAGAGTAAGGGTCTGCGGGCAACTCCGTAGCACCAGGCTACGGCCTGTTTCTAAGTAAAGTGTGCAGGGCGTGGGTGTCACTGGGAGCTGGCCGCCACCGCAAGGCGCACGCACACTGCTCAGAGACGTCAACGAGGTTCCTGTCTTCTTACTTAACTCCTTGCTGGTGTGCTCAGACTGCACTGCCCTGCATTCGGATCGGCCGGCCCACCTCTGTAAGCGTGTCCCTGGCAGGGCACCACCCCAAGTGCTGTGCATCTCACATAGACACTCTGCTGTTCCCGTGTGGTGGGGGAAGAAACTGAGGCACGAAGACATTGAGTGCTTTGGCTACGGTCACGCAGCTGGTTAGCGTCACAGCCTGGCCACCAGGCTCCAGAGCCTGGGCCTTCCTGGTGTCTACACTAACAGCCGATTTGGGCGGTTCTTTTCTCCCTTCTGAGGACGACTGCTCATCTTCACCGGGAAGAGCCTCTGAGCCGGGGGTCCTTTGTCTGCTGGGTGGGTTCTGGAAGCGGCAGGACTTCTCTCTTTCATTCTCTGAGCACTTCGTGGTTCCCCTCTCCCTTGCTCCATGACCCGCTCACCGTGGTGATTCACTCATTCACACTCGTCTCTGGGTGTGACGTCCGCCCGGGCGGGGCTCACCACACGGCCACCTCTGTGTTCCCAGAAGACAGCACCGGGCCAGGCCGTCATAACTGTGCTGCAGCCCCGTCCAATCAATGGTGACCGAAAGACTCGGAAAGATGAGCAGTCTCCACGGGCACGAACTCAATGCCACACACCTATTGATTTCTTTTGCTTCAATCATGGGTAATAGATTGGTTTAACCAATTTTGGTTGGCTCAGACGATTAGAAAATAGTCCTATATATATACACGCAGCCTGAGCTGACCCTCAGCAAAATCGCAAAGGTGGGGACATTGATCTTTCTTACTTAAAAGCTCCCTACCTCTGCGTGCTGCAGGCCGCTCACTAACCCAGACATCCTGCACAGCCTGTCACCTTCTAGTCACTTCTCAAAAGACCTTGATCTCAGCCTGTCCTCAAGGTCAGAAAACGTAGGACAAATGGGTTCAGCCTCAAGGCTGGAAGAGCATTCGGGCCTCTGGTCCGGGTTGTGCCCTGGATTTCTTTGGGGACTTTCTTTTCTCAACTTGGCAGACAAGGGGATGGGAAGGGATAACTCGTAAGACTGCAGCGGCCACTATTTACGGAGCCCGACGCTGTGTCAATCATTTCACGTGCACTGTTGCATTAGCAGACTTCACAACATTTGCGGGAGGCAGATGTGACGCCGTGCCCGCTGTACGGGGCGGGGTGCACAGCTGGCGTGGTGCACGGCTGGCGTGGTTTGCCGACAGTTTCATGTCTAAGAAGTAGCCGAGCTGAGATACAGACTCTCAGCTCTCCGGCTGAAAGTTTATCCTCCCACCGGCCACTCCAGACTTCCAACGGTCACACACCAGGGTGTTTTCTGAACTGTGAGGCACAGCCCGAACTTTAGTCCAGATGATTAAAATTTTATTGTAGCATTGAGTAAACTGTGGAAAATAAGTGAGGAAGGATTTGGGGGGTCTAAGGGCCCATTCGTTGCCCCTAAAATCTCATCACCTGATGTACGTATTCAGATTCGGCAATTGCGAAGGTAACGAATTGGGATGGATCGGTTAGAGAAGGCCCCTCGGGCCGTCTGTGGACCGATTCAATACTCCGGTGAGCAAAGCAATTATTCCTGTGCAGTCTGCACCGGGAAAAGGCCACGGGTTTGTCAAGGAGCATTCATCCTTCTCTAGGAAAACAAATCTCCCGCCGTCCCCTGAAGAGCAAGGCATTTCAGCAGGGAATACAGGAGAAAGCTTCTGAGCTTCCAAGAAACTTAATGGGGAGCCAAAGAAAAGGAAAGGGAAGGGAAAGGAAGGGGAGGGGAGGGAAGGGGAAGGGAGGGGAAGGGAAAGGAAGGGAAGAGAGAGAAAGGGAAGGAAGGAAGGAAGGAAGGGAGGGAGGGAGGGAGGGAGGGAGGGAGGGAGGGAGGG
>PVIA01010877.1:0-26149 GCA_004024845.1 Tonatia bakeri | reverse complement strand
CTTCTCACCTCTGCTCTCGAAATGAGCAGCGGTGAACACACACTCACACACAGTCTTTGCTGAAGAGGAGCAGCGCCCTGCAATGCGTTGGGAGCACGTGCCGGGAGCACGTGCCAGCTCAGAGTTTAACGTAGCCCCGGCTGGCCAGACCGGTGTCCCTGCGGTAGCTATTGCTTCAGGGAGAGCAGGCCTGAGGAGCCGGCATACTGATTCAGTGTGTGCCCTTTACCTGGAGGGGACAGCTTCTAAGTTTCTTAGGAGAAACTCTCTCTTAGCGGGGAGAGTCTCCAATATGGAGGGTGAGGTATTTGTTCATTTATTCACCCCTAAGCATTCATTAACTGAATTATTAATTCCTAAAGCATTTATTTATTAAGAGCGCCAACTGGCCCCGGCACTCTGCTCTGTGCCAGGGCGAGAGGAGTGAGGGTGGACTCAGGCTCTGCCCTCGGAGTCTGCGGGCTGGCAGAGAGCCCAGGCCGCGCGGCAGGGCTGACTCGGGGGCACAGGGACCTTCGAGTGTGACCTGAAGGGGCGGTAAGCAGCCATCTGTCCAAAATTATAGCGTCTGAGTTTTTAACTTACTTCTCTCATGCCCCTTGACCCTTTGGTTTAAGGCAGCCCCTCTTTAAACCTCTTTGGAAGGTTCATTTATTCTATGGGCAGATGTTGACTGCACGCCTGGGTGCCTGGCTACGTCCTGCCGCCAGGTGAGTTCGAGAAACAGAGGTGAGCTCCGCGCTGGATGTGACACGTGACTCACACCCCGCAGAGCTTCCTGTCTGGGGACCTCATTTTGGGGGCGGGCTCTCACCCTGGGTTAGAGGACTGAAGGACCCTTGTCTTAAGCTAGCTTAGTGGGGTGGGTGGGTCATCACATGGGAAGCAACCACGCGTGTGTCATTCACATCGTAGCTAGAATCAGAACACTAGAGTTCCATCAAGATGCCCTTCCCAGAAACTGGATTTCAGGTCCTCTGTCTGGAGGAGGCATCTGGTCAGGATGGAATTGGAACATTCAATTAGCCGATGTCTGTTTTTAAGACGGGGCTGTGGCTCCCCCCAAACAGCGGTGTCGCCGGATTCACTAGAAACAGGGCTGTTACTTCTGTGTGGGCGACGCTTCTGTCCTCCGTCTGCTGAGGGGAGGGAAGGGGCCAAAACAGACTTGTGGGAGGGAGCGGGAATTACAGGAATTTTGAGAGGGAGTTGCTGAAAACACCACCAGTGTAAAGGCAAAGTGACCTCAGGGGGCAAGAAGGCCGCCTGGGCTGCTTGGGGCACAGGCGGGCCAGTAGAGGAGGGGCTGGGATACCCAGGCTCAGATGGCTTTTTCTAAGAGGTTGTTTTCCCGCAGCCTTTCTGTTCAGTGGAGAGATGTTTTGGCGTTTGTATCCATTTGTTTACCAGGTGAAGGGCTGCCCTGGGGGGCTGCAGAGCTGGGGACCACAGCAGTAATTGTAATTGCGCTGAGGGGATGACATAAGGGGATGACAACTGTCGTTTGTGTGCTCTCCCTGGAGGCCTGGAGCGCAGGGGAGCCCTTGTTTGCCTCCTCCCTCCCCAACTACACTTTCCTGTTCGGTGATCAGATTAAAATGCAGGAAAAGAAACTTGGAGAGAGGCCTCCAGGATGTGTACATGGCAGGGTGGGGGAGGGGGAGGGGCACTGCCTGGCCAGGACCGCTGGTGGCTGTGGGAGGGACATGGGTGTCACCTTTCCAACTCTGGGCCCAGCTGCCTGCCGGTGGGCTGGGCTGCAATCCAATCCCCCCTTTCCTAAAGAGCAGGGACCACTCTGTCCGAAGCTCTCCCCAGGACGTGATTCAAGGGGCCTGGTTCCTGGAGCCGGGGTCCATCTTCAGGAGTTTAAATCGCCCTGCAGGCCGGGGCCAGGGCGGGTCTCCTGTGAGGGCGTGCCTGGAAGGCACTCAGTGCCTCTATAGGACTCCCTCCCCGTTACCCCGACTGCAGAGATAGGCACAGCCTGCCACCCGGGGCTGGATCTCCACCCACATTCACACAGATCAGGGCTGGGACACAGCAGAGGTGGGGATGAGTCCCCCAGGGCAAGGGCTCCTGCACATAAGTTACTTGGAGGCTTCTCAGTGGCCACTTTTTTCAGGCACGCACTGGGACAAAGCGGTCACACGCAGATGGCTAAGAGCAAGACCAGTGCCCTCCGCTTCTGTCCTGGGAACCCCACCGCCTCAGGAGCCGCCTGGGGAGCCTGGGCTTCCGGCAGAAAGAAGAGGGAGGGACTAGGGCAGGGGCCACAGCTCCCGATCAGGCCACCGAAGAAGAGCCGGGAATGGGAGAACCTAACGTGAATTTAGGGGAAAGTCAATCTGAGGTTAAGAGGAGACACCAGGCTCATTAATACGAGTGGTCCCCCCCCCCCAACTTGGATGCGGCCACTCAGGAGGAACCCCTGTTCTGCAGGCCAGGACGCTGGCCCTGGGAGCTGCAAAGTGCCTTCTTAGAGTAGGCTGAACCAGCTTCCTGGGAGCCCTTTCCTCTGGGAGCAGAAGGCCACGACCTTCCTCCTCCTGCCTGGCAGTTGAAGACAGTCCTTCGTCCCCAGTCCCCAGTCCCCAGTCCCCGTGCACGGTCACTCCTCAGTTGCAGGGGAAGTCACAAGGGAAAAGGAGTCTTCCTACCTCGCCCCCCAATGGGAAAAACTCCAGCCTGCGAGGCTCCAGGCGACTTTCCTGACCAAAGCCTTTAGGGGACACAAACGTCACACCCACCGTGACATTTGGGGGAAACCTTGCCATTTACAGCCCTTCTTCCCGATTCCTGTCAAACCTCTCAAGGAAAGATTTTATGATGAAAAATTCTCAAAAAGCAACAAGGTGAAAATACTTGCCAAGTACACGGTACAGGTGAATCATCCTTCGCAGTGTGCTCTTCCACATCTATTTCTTTAACGGGCGAATGACAGCGAACACGTGAAGCACTTATCAGGAGTGGGGTGGTCTGCATGCATACGCACCCCGAATTCTCACCTGACGCTGCGAGTTAGACTCCGCCCCATTTCCCGGAGGCGGAAGCCAGGCCGCGGAGGCTCGTTTGAGACCTGATGGCTCGTGAGTGAGGCGGATGCGGGGCCCAGCCAGCCCCTGACCACGTGCTCCCCCGTCCTGCCTCCTGTGAACAAGCTGCCCTGAGCAGCGTGGCTCAGTGGGTTCGGCGGCGTCTGGCAAAGCGAAAGGTTACCGGTTCGATTCCCGCTCGGGGCATGTGCTAGCGCGAGGGTTCGGTCCTGGGTTGGGGCGCACGTGCGACACAACTGATCGATGCTTCTCTCTCACATAGATGTTTCTCTCTCTTTCTCCCTCCCTTCCCCTCTCTAACAATAAATAAATAAATACAACCTTTACAACGAAAGGAAAAGACGCTGAAAGGGGAAAAAGAGAAATGTCACCGGCAGTTAGAGAGGCACGCAGCACACGGCTCTGCATATTTGGAGCCTTAACTCTAAAAAAAAACCCTAGTGTTTGTGAAATTGTAGAGGGATAAGCACCTGTCTGGGCCGCGGGAGGACGGGTTAGCACCCGGCGCGGGCACTGTAGGTGCCTGATTCAGAAGCGCCCTTCCCGAGGGCTCGACCCGGGGAAGGGAGGGAGGAAGGAAGAACGCCCACGGAGGTCTGGTTTCGGGGGCATCCAGGCCGTCCCGGGGGGCGGCGCCACAGAACAGTTAGGGAGATGGAGGGGGGCACGTTCGCAGAGTGGGGGCCATTCCGTCAACCACAGAAATACACAAAATAGTCTTTTTAGTCAAGATTTTCTTCTTTAAAAGTCTTTTATTTATTCTTTAGTGATTTTGGGGAGGGTTGGGGGGGAGGAAGGAGAAGAGAGAGAGAAACATAGATGTGTTGTCCACGCACCGATGCGTTCGTTGGTTGATTCTCGAGGGCGCCCTGGCCGGGGTTGAACTGGCGACCCCGGGCAGCTCAGTGGGATGCGGTGTCCTTGTGGGGCCTGGTCAGGGCACATGCGAGAGTCAACCAGTGCGTGCATGGATGAGGAGAATAACACATTGGTATTCCTCTCTCTCTCTTTTCTATTTCCTTGCTCTCTCAAATCAATTAAAAATGGTTTTAATCTAAAAATCAAGACACACACACACAAATCCCCAACAGCTGGCCCCTCCTTCAAAGCCCCACACAGATCCCTGCTCGTCCGAGAAGCGGATCTCCGTGTCCTTCCCGCACTTGAGGCGAGCTCTCCTTCCTTCGCGCCCCAGAGGCCCTCACGCCCGCTGCGCGCCCCGGTCACTGGCACACGTCTCTCCCTCCTGCTCACTCCTGTTCCTCCAGGGCAGATGTGTATCTGGTTGGTCCGCACCCCCCAAGTCCTGACCGCCTCGCCTTCCGTCACAGAGAAGTTTCACAGATGCTTCATCAGGGAAGGGGTGGGGATGCACCACGCCCACGTACACACGCAGATGCACAATCACAGTGAAAACAGAAGCATTCTACTTCATCCTGTGACGCCCGCCCGCCCAGGGGTCTGCACGCTGAGGCACGCACATGGCTGGGAGGGCTCCCAGCAGTCCCGTGAAGGGCCACCTCTGCATCTGCCCCTCTGGGGTCGCCGCCCTGGCTGGAGAACACATTCCGCTTGCATCGCAGGGCTGGCCCAGGCCCCTGGCCCTTCACCGCCTCCACTAATGGAGTCTGACACCGTTAGTCAACCTCCTCTTCTCGAGGACCGGTCATCGGAGCGGCATTGTTCTTACCGTGCCCCCTAAGAGTTGGACGGGAACAGTTCAAACACAAAATATGCCCGTCAGGAGTCTGCATCGTAGAGGACAAAATAAGAAGTGTCCCATCCAATCAAGATGATAATATATAGACTTAAGTAAGCCCAACTACGCTTAGGACCACACGTGAAAACACTGAACAAGTGTGCCTACATGCAACCGAGCGTGAACAGTCCGCTGTGCTGTGAATGTCGATGTGGCCGAGAGGGTAGATACTGAGCATCATCGCTCAGAAGAAAAGAAAGGACGGAAGGAAGGAAATGGCAACTCCGTGATAAGTGTGTTGGCGAGCTTCACTGTGGTGAGTATTTCACAACGCATACTATCAGATCATCAGGTTGTACGTCTTAAACGCACACAATTTTAAATGATCAATTATGCCTCGGTGCAGCTGGGGGGAAGTTCTCCCCCAGGGTAAAGGGGAGTCTGTCACAGAAACTGAACGTGTAAAGCTCCGAACTTCAAGATCAGAGGGCGGCATCATTGATTGTTCCTTTAACGGAGGTGTGTTGAAGACCTGCTTTCGGGGTACATTCGAATTATCACAGGTGTTCAAAGCTGCGGGCACCCTAAAGGGTATCTGCTTTCCCACTTGCATCTTACAAATGAAGTGAAAGTGGCTGTTTTTCAGGCCTATTCTGGGACTCTCAAGCCCTGTGGGAGAAAAACACACAGCGCGAAGCAGAGGGATGTCACTGCCAAGTCAAGGGCCAACTCCAGGCGGACCCTTGGCAGGATGGGGTGACTCGGCCACCTTCTGCCTTCCTGGGCTCGCCGCCCACCGTGGTCCCTTTGCAGCACTCTGCCAACCCTTCCCCTGCTCCTTCCCTCTGCTGCCCCGTCCCCCCAACTCATTCTTCAGGGCTGACCTTGTCTTCACTCAACAAACGTTCCTCAAGCTCCGACTGTGTCCCAGGCCCAGCTCCAGACTCGGGGGGCAGAGCAGTGCATCAGGCTGAGCTTCCGGATCGGATCAGAAGAAGCTCCTGGTCTGTCGCTGCCCACAGGCCGCCAGACGGCACCCAGACAGACAGACGCATTTTTAACAGCTGGCGATAAAAGGTAATTAAGGAGAGTGATGTGACAGAGGGATGGGGGGCTATTTTGACTTAGGTGGTCCTTTAAAGTTTTTTTTATTGATTGATTTGAGAAAGAGAGAGGAAGGTGGCAGGGAGAGACATCAGTTTGTTGTTCCACTGACTGATGCATTAACTGGCCGCTTCTCCTCTGTGCCCTGACTGGGGATAGAACCCACCACCTTGAATGTGAGGATGACGCTCTAACCACCTGGGCGGCCCAGCCATGACCTGCATCGGGTGGTCTGAAATGGCCTCTAGGAAGACGTGACGTTTCATCGAATTCTGATGAACAAAGGATCCACTCGCTCCAAGCTCGGGGAAGGAGCGCCGGGGCCTGGCAGTGAGGGGAAAGCCTCACTCGCCAGCCGCGCTGAGCTCTGCAACCCCAGGTTTGAGGTTCGGACTTGACTCCAAGTGGGGCTGGGAGCCACGGGGACGTCCTCAGTGGGGCTGCGGCAAACCTTGACTAACACTTTGAGAAGGTGACTTGCTGCCGTGTGGCCCGTGGATTGCAGGAAGGTGACAGAGGAAGCAGGGAGGGCAGTCAGGGCCACGGTGGTCGACTGTCCGGCAAGAGACGGGGCTGTCACCCCCCTTCCTTGTCACTGTGGGGGCTCTGGGAAGAGGGCCTTCCCTGCTTTCTCCGTCCTTGCCTTTGGTTTCCCACTTAATCCCCTGAAATGCGGTTTTATTCCCCAGAATGCACTGCTACTGCTCTTGTTAAGGATGGTCACCACCTCCCTGCCTGGGTGGCTCAGTGGGTTGGAGTGCCGTCCCATGCACCGAAAGGTCCTGGGTTCGATTCCCGGTTAGGGTGCATACGGGAGGCAACCGATGGGTGGTTCTCTCTGACATCCACGTTTCTCGCTCTCCCTCTCTCTCCCTCCCCCTCTCTCTCTCACCAGTGAGCGTATCCTGTCCTCAGCAAGGATTAATGAAACAGAAAGTCATCACCTTCTAGTTGCCAAAGGTTATCTGTTTCCTCCAAGGGACAGGCGCTGCTGGTCACTCCCCCCTGACCGCCCTCCCTCTGGGACTCTGCCCGGCCTGCCCCCGGTCCTCCAGCCGGGCCTGCCGGCCTGCTCTTCCTGGAACCATGCCTTGCACATGGGCATTTCCCACATGTCTCTCCTGCCTCCTCTTCTCCCTGGAAGACTGTCTCTGTACTGAGGACTTAGAGTATTATCTGTGTGCTAACAACGCTATTAAAAAAAAAATACCTGCCCTGGCTGGCATAGCTCAGTGGATTGAGCTTGGGCTGTGAACCAAAACATCGCAGGTTTGATTCCCAGTCAGGGCACATGCCTGGGTTGCAGGCCATGGCCCCCAGCAACCGCACATTGATGTTTCTCTCTCTCTCTTTCTCCCTCCCTTCCCTCTCTAAAAATAAATAAATAAAATCTTAAAAAAAAAACCCCAAACCTATGATTAGAAGACAACCAGTTAGAAATCCTTGCAGTAAAAAATGAACCAAATTTAAAATTTAAAAAGGGAGCCGGCAGGCTCAGTAGAAGCCTGGACGGGGCTGAGGAGTGAATCGGCACCCCGGGGAACCGCGCGGACACATTGTCTCAGATGCCAGCGTGACATAAAACAGACGGACGCGCTTACACGGGAGGTGAGAATCACGGGAGACACGGGAGTTCTGACAGTTGGAATTCCAGAAGGGGCCAATGGAGAGGCAGGAGTTAAAGAAATACAGACCTCCGACTGTTCCGGAACATACGTTCTCATGTCAAAGAGCCCACCGAGTCAGGGAGAATAAAAACAAACAGCAAACTTCACACCCAGACACCCGCAGTGACGACAAGGGGAAAACTCTGAAGCTATCAGAGGGCAGGCGCGAGGATCGGCCGGCATCTCACTGGCCACCGGGCCTGCAACAGAGAGGACGTCACCCCAGACCTCAGCCCACCTCCCAGGAAAACGAAGACACTTTTGGACCTGCCTCCGCTGAGACGCTTTCCCACCTACAGACGCTCGCGGAAGGAATGAATGGAGAGGGCGCGTTCTCCAAGGAGACGCGAATCTCGGAGGGAGGAGGGGTTGCAGGAAACTGACCCGCGCAGAGAAGCGAGCGTGGAGGGTTCTACGGAAGAGCGTGAGTGGGGTTGCTCCTAAGTCCCAGAGCTACGGTCTGGGACCAGGAGGAAGCTGGGGCATGCGGAGGGCGGGCGGTGTCCCCGGAGCCCTCGCTTCTAACCACCTCCTCGTAGACCCCTGCCCCCAGCGTCTGGCACTGGGCCGGACACAAAGCCAGGGCTCAGCAGGGGCTGGCCGCAAGAAGGAGTGGGCCGATGAACGGTTCTGGGTTCTGTCGTGGGTCTTCCCTGAACACCGGCGTCTCCGCGCCTTGAGATTTACGGCCTCCCCAAATCCTCCCGGGTCTCTCCAGCCAGGAGCTGGGGTGTGGGCAGCCGGGGCGAGTTTCACTGCCGTTCTAGAGACAAGTTTGGATTGTGCTCCTTCCAAAGGCTCCTGGGAAAATGGTCTCTGCCTGGCAGCTCTACCCGTAGGCCTGAGGCCAAGAACCTCTGAACAAATACCCAGCTACTCCTTGAGAGTGGGAGAGGACACCCTGTGTCCAGAGAGCCCGCACTTGCTGTTTGCTGAGTGCCAGCTGGGACGTTCCTTTTCCATGTTCCAGATCAGGTCCAGAGTCTTTCTTTTTCTTTTTTTTTTTTAGATTATTATTTATTTATGTTTAGAGAGATGGGAAGGAAGGGAGGGAGAAAGAGAGGGAGAGAAACAGCAATGTGTGGTTGCCTCTCCAGCGCCCCCTAATGGGGACCTGGCCCACAACCCAGGCCTGTGCCCTGACTGGGAATCCAACCAGTGACCCTTTGGTTCACAGGTCGGTGCTCAGTCTACTGAGCCACACCAGCCAAGGCCCAAAGCACCCTGTTTCATCAGCAGAAGCCACTTGTCTGATATGAGCTGGTGGGAAGTCGCTGCCCAGGGAGCCTTCATTGGCACTGGAGGAACCAGGACTTTTTAAAATTGGCCCTGGCTGGTGTGGCTCAGTGGGGTGAGTGCCAGCCTGTGAACCAAAGGGTCACTGGTTTGATTCCCAGTCAGGGCACACGCCTCAGTTGCAGGCCAGGCCCCCAGTAGGGGGTGTGCGAGAGGCAACCACACACTGATGCTTCTTTCCCTCTCTCCTTCCCTTCCCTTCTCTCTAGAAATAAATAAATAATCATTTTTTATTAAGGATTATTAAAAAGAAAACATTAAAAAACCTTTACAAATTTTTTAAAATGGATTTTTAGACAGAGACAGATATCGATTTGTTGTTCCACTTACTTATGCATTCATAACTGGTTGCTTCTTGTATGTGCCCTGACCGGGGATCAAACCCGCAACCTGGGTGTATCGCAATGCCGCTCTAACAAACTGAGCTACCTGGCCAGAACTAATACTGTCTCTTAATAGCAGAGAAAAAACATCTCACTTGCCGCAGCAGTGGCGCCCAGATCCGCATTCCCGTTTCTAGTCTCTCCCCTCCCCACGTAGTCCATTCTGTAAACCAAGGCAGCTTACCTGTTCCTAACTCTTGCTTCGATCCCTTCCCTGCCTACTCAGAACACTCCCAGTCACCCAGAGGAGCAGAATATTGTCCAGGCTCCCTCTGATGTCTGTGCTTCCTGTCGGCCATCCTCATGTCATGCAGACAGTCTCTACTGCGGCGCCCGCCACCTTCGCAGAGGAACGGCGGAACTCCGCAGCAAAAACTAGTAGAGGAGGGCTGCCAACCTCCTTGTTTTCCTCTTTAAGGATTTTACTTATTTATTTATTTTTGGAGAGAAGGGAAAGGAGGAAGAAAGAGAGGGAGAGAGACATCAATGTTGAGAGATACATCGATTGGTTGCCTCTCATACGTCCCCAGATGAGGCTCTGGCCCGCAACCCAGGCCTGTGCCCTGACTGGGAATAGAACCAGTGACCTTTTGGTTCGCAGGCTGGCACTCAGCCCACTGAGCTGCACCAGGCCGGGGCGGGATGCCAACTCTGAATGACCCTATCTCAAATGTAGGATATTTTTAGCCTTCATGAAAATGAAGCATTGAAGCAAGTATTTTAAATGAAGATATTATCAATGACATTTCCAACATCTTAAATTACTAGCGGTGGCTAATGTACAATTACATTCTCCTTACCATCTGTTGCTTGCTAAAAACTTTAGCATCTCTTTCCAAAAAATGTTAATGAAGGGCTTGTATAAACAACTTGCCCCCCTCCCCCTCCCCCGTCCGCAGATATTGACACAGAATGTTTCCCGGCTGATGCTCTATCCGACTGTTCAGTGTGTTTTGAGTGGGAGGCACCAGGGTACTCACAAGGAGAGTACATTTGCTTGAAGCCCTTTCCTTGTTAAATCAAAGAGGTGAGGAAGTCAGTCCATGCATTTGTATCTGCTACGTTATGGTTCAGCAAATTTTCTCGGTGGTTAAACCCTCTTGCCCATAACCAACCGACCAGCCTCGTGTTTACTAAAAGTCGTTTTTATGAAGCTACAGAAACATTGTGTCGGGGCTGAACGCTGGGGCACGTTTCAGGGCGTCTTCTTGGTGCGGTGTGCGTATGCGTGTGTTACCTTTCACCTTTAAAGTTTCTGCCTGACTGAAGTGGAGGGTGGGGAACGTGGTATGTCTTCCCTCCCCTGACAGGGGTGTCATCTCCACCAGGTGCCCTGGTGGGGACAGGGGACGTGGCCAGGCTGGTCCTTGCCATCGCGGGGCCTCCTGCGTCAGGAGGACAAGTGTCGGGTCTCCTTCTGACTCCAGGCTGTAGGATGCTGGTCTCCGTGGCCACATCACTCACTCCCTAGGCCTCAGGCTCCTTGGTCCTAATGTGAGGGGCTGTCCAGGGTCTCTCGGGGGTCTTTTATAGATCTGAAAGCACGTGGCCACAGAAAACCTGTATTGGGAGCCCACTGAAATGCTGACTCTGGTGACCTCCAACCTCTCTCCAAGCTTCCTCCTTCGAAGCCTTCCAGACCATCCGGGACTTGCACCGAGGGAGAACAGAGTCCCTGTAAACGGCCCCAGCAGGCATATGGAATGCGGGGCCCTCTGCCCCCACGCTGCTGTGCCTGGAGGCTCCTGGTCTTGGCTTGGTCCCTGCCTGCCAGTGGGAGTGTGGTGGGGTCTGCACGACTCACAGAACAAGGTGCACACGTGGCCCCCGCTCCTTCTTTGATTACTCGGAGCAACTTTCCCTGCCATGGACAGCCCGTCCCCGGGCCCGGCAGGTCTCCGTCACGCCAGCATGCAGTCCAGCTGCCTCCTCTCACTAGCTGGCTTTGGGTCCTGGGCCTGGGGCCTCACCTACCTCATCCACAAAACACCAAGACCCCAGGGGCAGACTTTCAGAGGATCTAATAGCCAGTGGTTCCACGAGTCACTTGAGGACAAACAGAAAAACAGCCCGAGACAGCAAAGCCCAGGAGGACCCTTGGACCCTCCTGCCCACCTCTGCCCTGGAGGCACTGGCCCAGCCTCCCCAGCCGGGTGGGTGCACTCGCTGCCTGGGGTCTGGGCTCTGTTTCAGCCACAGGAACCGGAAGCAGAGTCCCAGCTTCTCCCTGCACCACCCCCACCTCATTCTGGCAAAAAGAAAAATAAATACTTATGTTCAGCTTCAATTTACTCAGCAGAATAATCAATTAATTACTCCACTTACAGAGCTACTCAGAAGCCTTCTCAGAAGAGAGAAGAGGAGCCCATCTCTCTTCCTCCATCGTCTGGTTCTCAGCAGCCACCAGTGCGTCTTCTTCATGGGGTTTTTCTGCACACCCAACAGAGGGGTAACTCTAAGGGAAAACCCACCCAAGGGCCTTCCTTGCTTACCATCCGGAAGGCTTCCCCTGCCCTAAGGAAAAACAGCTTCTCTGAAGAACACAGAAGGGCCGCCACGAGTGGGACCTGCCCAGCCTCACTCTGCTCCTCTCTGCTTCACTAGCCCCAGTCACGCCCAGCTGCTGGCCTCCCTGCCGCGCTCACACTTCTGCTCTCTGTCCCTCTGCTCAGCCCCGTTTCCCACCACACTCCCAAACACAGACCGACCAAAGCCGCCACCCCAAACCACGAGGCCCGGCGAAGGAGGCTTCCTCCCTGGGACCCTGGGACCTGCCGGAAGCTCTCTGACCGGCTGCCCAGCCCTGCCCATTCTACCGCCATTCTCTGCTTGTTTTTGTGCCCCCTCCCAGTCCCCCCCAACACAGGAGCTGTCCTCAGTTATACCCATCAGGGCCGGGCCGTGCAGGGTTGGGGTTACAGTGAGCCCTCCCTATGTGCAGGTACACTGAGCTAGAGGCACGTAATTACGTATCTGTGGTTAGAACAGCTTTCTGTTTGGAGAGCAGAGGCAAAGTCTCGATGTGGCACCCGTCTTCATGGAGAAAACTGGCAGAAACACTGAGATTTTAGAGCAACAGTGGGTCACAAGACTCAGCCCCTCCCTTGCCTCTCCCAGGTTTTACTGAGTGGGGGCTGCTCCCTAGAAAATATGTAACGTTATCAGATGCCCAGGCCAGGGTGCTCCTGAGCTTCTCCGGGACCCGGGGGAGAAAACTACTCCCGAGCCTTCTTGTTTCCGTGGGTGCCCACCTGCAGGTGTTCAGATGGGATACAACCGTGTGGGGAGCAGCTTGCAGCATGCCTGCCCTGCACTGAGAGCTCTGGAAAGGCCGGCTGGCATTCTGGCTATTGTTGGCAGTGATCGGCTGTGCTAGCACCTTCGTGGCTCTTCGTCCAGGATGGCGCTGCTCTGGGCTTGGGCGTTTGCGGCTTTGCAGGGAGGGAGACCGGCCCTCTCCAAGACACGCAGTCAGTTTGCCCTGGGAGCCCCCACACCCTCCTGTTCTGGGTGGGGCTCCTAGCTAGAGGGATGGCTTCAGCAGGCGACTGCCGGCTGGGAGGAGGCTTCTGGGCTTCAGGGACTGGGCTGGTGCTGACTGAGAGGGAAGGGTTTGAGTCTCATCCTATGCAGACCTCATTTCCACTGCTTGCGTGACCACACCTCTCCCTCTCTTCTTTTGGATTGAGAGCCATCCTCACTGACTTCTTTCAAACCTGAACTTGGCCTCTCGGACAGAGGTCTTCTGTGTTTCTTCTGGAAGGGCGACGAGGCTGCTCTTTGCCTGACTCCCCAAATTCTACATGAGTGGGGGATGGGGTCCGAGGAAAGGAAGAAATGGTACTGCATGGCTATCACATGGTTTCCCAAACTTGTCATCGGGAGAAAACTTGGGTCAAACACACACAAAAGGGGGCGACCCTTAGGGCAATTCAGCCTAGCAGGTGCGTGTGGAGAGCAAGCAGGTGGGTCCCTTTTGTCTCAGTGGCTCTGCCAGTGTTCCGGGCAGACTGTATGACAAAGAGGCTCAAGTTAAAAAAAATCCCGTTGTACTCCATCTTCTGCCCTGCCAGCTAGTGCCCCCCAGCACCCCGAATTTCCAAAGGTGTGGGAAGGGCAGGAAGCCCCCCGGGTTGCGGACTGCACCATCCCGCCTGGCACTTCTCTGCAACACTCTCCATTTGGACAGTGGCAGTGGCTGTCCTGAAGAACTCCTGGAAACTGAGGTGAGTGACATTCTGGGCTGGAAAAGTCTCCTCTGTCAGGATGAGGAGGAGACTTCAGTGCTATTATTTATTCTCTTCCCACGAGTGCTTGCCAGATGGGCTACCCCGCAGCTGGAGCAGCAAACCATCTCCAGGACTGGCCGAGAGGCAGAATGCACGCTCCGGCCTTCCCCACGTGGAAGCTGCGGTGCACGCAGGCTTGGGTGACTCCGAAAAGCCTCGTACGCTGGGGGAATGGCGGCATGTGCCAGGTCTCAAAGGTAATGAAATGCACGCACGTGGTCTTGGGATTTGGGGACAGGGCTGTTGACTCCCATTCAGGTGGCAATTCCAAAGCCAACGGTGCATGGGCTGGCATGATGTCCTGGCTTGCATGAAACAGCAGCAAAGCACTCCAACGTCCGTTTTATTTCAGAATAGCTTTGCTGAGGCGTAACTGACCCACGAGGAACCACGCGTTTCTGAAGGATGCAGTTTGACAGTTGTGATAAGTATGCTATGAGCTGTCAGCACAGACAGGAGCATAATCATCACCCCCAAATGTCCCCTCCTTTTGTTATCCATCTCTCCTGCTCCCCTCCCTACGGCTCACCCCATGCCACGCTCCTGGTCATGTCCCGAGGTAACCATTCACCTGTCTCCGTAGGTGAGTTAGCATTTTCTAGAAATTTCCATAAGTGGCATCATCCAGTATGGATTCTCTCACTCACTGGCTGCTTTCACGTAACATAGTTGAGGTCCAGCTGCATCGCTGCCTGGATTTCACTGAATAAACGTACTAGTTTATTCTTCACTTGTTGAAGGGCACTGGGTTATGTCCAAACCTGTTGGGAGAGAGGAGCTATGAACAGTGTGCAAGTCTTGGTACGAGCAAACGCTCTCATTTCCTTTGGGCCTTTGGAGTGGGAGGGCTGGCAGGGCGCTGAGAGTCGGCCTCCTTGCTGAGTTCCTGACCTTGAGGGGACGGACGGCGCTCGGCCTCGCACCGCTACCCAGGACGTCGGTTGTGTGTTTCCCATACGTGCCCCTTCTCAGGTGGAGCAGTGAGTGCCCTTCTATTTCCAGTTGGTTGAGAGTTTTCATTAGGAATGAGTGATGGATTCTGTCAGATGCTTTTTCTGCATGTGTATAGATCTTGGTCTGTTAATACGGTGAATTGCATGGCATAACTCTTGCATGTTGAACCGAACTTGGATTCGTGGGGTAAACCCCACTTAGTAGTAACGTGACATCCTTGTTCTGTGTCCGTATATTTGATTGGTTAAGAATCTCTGCCTCTGTGTTCATGAGGAGCACCAGTCAATGACTTTTCTTCTGTAATGCCTTTGACTGCTTTTGGGGAGCCGAGTAACGCAGGCTTCATGGAATGGGTTGGAAAGCCTTCCTTCCTTTCTGATTCTCTGGAAGAGTGTGTGTGGAATTACTATTATTTATTCCTTCAATCTTTGGTAGCATTCAGGTGTGAATTCTTACAAGTGTAAGGAAAATTTCCAAAACATTCCTGGGTGTATCCCATCTGGTTCTCACATCCAGGCGACTTCGGCCTCTGTCTTTGGGCTCTTTACAGCTCCGCAAATCGCGGAAATCCAGGAAGGCAAATGATCCTTGTCCACAGAAACGCAAGTCGTGTCTGGTGGACTGCAACTTATTACTGCAGTGCGGACAGACCTACTTTGCATACTCTATAAAATCGCTTTTGTCATTGCCTGTTCTCTGAATTACCATTTGTTCTTATTAAGATTTTATTTTTATTTATTTTTAGGGAGAGGGGAAGGGAGGGAGAAACAGAGAGAAACATCAATGTGTGAATCAGTTGCCTCTAGTATACCTGCTACTGGAGACCTGGCTTGCAACCCAGGCATGTGCCCTGACCAGGAATTGAACCAACGACCTTTCAGTTCACAGGCCAGCACTCAATCCACTGAGCCACACCAGCTGGGGCTGAATTATCTTTTAAATTAGCTATAACTCTTACCCATTCCTCCATCAGTTCATGAGTCAAATAAAATCTTTCTCCTGTGTTCATTTCATACTTGCATAAGAATAACAATTTTACCCTTAAAATTATCTTTTGAAGCAAGAATGATGATTCCTGGCACAGGTTTCATCCTGATCCACGTGTTGTCAGGTTGGCTGGTTGCTAATGGTTTACAAGCTACTATATTTACTCTAAATGGTGAAGATGACACTATCCAGAAAAAGTTATTTTAAGATGAAATAGCCCTGGCCAGGCAGCCCATCGGTTAGAGAGTCGTCCCGATGCGCCAGGGTCGTGGGTTCAGTGCATGGTCAAGGCACGCACGAGAGCCGGCCAAAGTGTGGATCAGTAAGTGGGACAGCAAACCAGGGCCTCACTCTCCCTCACATCAACTGTGAAAAAGATGAAACAGAGAACTGGGTTTAGTTTCTTCATCTCTCGCTTCTAAGGTCCTTTCTCATTCCAGCTCTCTGACTCCGACTCCGGGATTTCGTGATGAACTTATCGTTTCCAGGGTTCAGTTTCAGTATCTGTTAAAATGGTAATGGTGACGTTCTCTCTGCCCATCTCAGACAACCAAACCAGATGACAGATTTGAAATGTTCAAGTGCAATATAAATCTAAGAAGTTATTTATTATCTGTGCCTCCTGGAAAGCAGAGAGAAATATCCCTGAGCCTCAATCCCTCATTTTGGTCAACAGTTTTAAATCTTTACAGTTTTAAAATTACAAAATTTTAAATCTTTGTAATTTTCTAGAC
Source organism: Tonatia bakeri (assembly GCA_004024845.1). Classification (NCBI taxonomy): domain Eukaryota; kingdom Metazoa; phylum Chordata; class Mammalia; order Chiroptera; family Phyllostomidae; genus Tonatia; species Tonatia bakeri. The sequence continues at coordinate 9,980 of PVIA01010877.1, read as the reverse complement.
AGCCTTAATAAGCTGATTTGAAGTTAACTTGATTTTTTTTCTTAAAGAGGAGTCATCATCATTTTTTAAAAAGATTTTATTTATTTACTTTTAGACAGAGGGGAAGGGAGGAAGAGAGGGAGAGAAACATCAGTGTGTGGTTGCCTCTCGTGCGCCCCCTACTAGGGACCTGGCCTACAGCCCAGGCATGTGCCCTCACTGGGAATCCAACCACCGACCCTTGTTTTCAGGCCAGAGCTCAATCCACTGAGCCACACCAGCCAGGGATAAAGAGGAGTCATTGTCTTAAAATTAACTAATCTAAACTGATATCAAATCGTACAAGTGGAGACTCTGAAACAGATCAAACGCCTCAGGGACGGCTCCCCAGTGCAGGGGCAGCCACAGGGCTCGTGCTGAGATCTGGCCGAGCTCACTTCCAGCCGAGAGCACTCGGAGGACTTACAGATGTCTTCAAGAGGCTGCAAGACTCCCCGCTCCTGGGGGCCGCTGCAGCCCTTGAGCCAAGCAGTCCTCCTGGAAGGGCCTTCCCACCCTCCCCTGCCACTTCCTTACTCCGGTTCATGTCCTATCACCTCCTGTAGGAGCATCAGGCCACCCAGCCTGTGGGGCACAGGATCCACACGGGGGCTCATGGCAGGGCGACCACGTACCTTCGTCTGGTGTGGACAGACTCATGTTCTCCATAGCCCGGGTCGTGTACGTATGATCTTAACCTGTGCCCCTCTCCTTAAAATGAAATGAGACCAGGCGACATGAAGTTGTCTTTCAAGCTAAAGTTTTAAAACGTGTCTTATGACAGGGAGAAAAGTAGGAAGTATATCCTGTATTTTCATGTGTGTATCTATGTACCCACGCACCCACCCATTTGCTATGTGTATTTTCTGTGTGCAGGGCACCAAACGAACTACCCAAAAAGTGTCTAGTTCTGGCCGGGTGGCTCGGCCAGTTGGAACATGGTCCTGTTCACCAAAAAGGTTGTGAGTTCGATCCCTGGGTCAGGGCGCGTACTGGAGGCAACTGATTGATCTCTCTCACATCAACGTTCTCTCCTCTCTCTCTTTCCCTTTCTTTCTCTCTAAAATCAGTAAACATATTATCGGGGGAGGATTTAGAAAAATGTCTCAGATGTTGCCCTGCTTTCAAGGAAGCCATGGAAACTCTTTTCCCACCAGGGTGCTGGGGGTAGGGGAGAGGGGAGAAGGCCTTGAAGAGGTCTTCACTAGCCAGGGCTAGAGGACCTGCTAGTCAATTAAGTAATTAAGTATCAGTAGCAAATGGTATCCGGTGGGGAAGTGTGGCTTCCCTTCCAAACGCTAATCACCGGCCCCACTCTGGAGCGGAGGCAGCGAGGGCCACAGGGCACAGGACCCCAGATGACTCCGTGCACAGACACGGCGAGGAGGCTGCAAGTCTCATTTGTACCAGGGTGCTTGCCAGTTGTATCCAGTGAGATTAATTAGAACTTTCAGAAGTGCAAGTCAGAGCCATAAAATATTAACGTCCGTGTCACGGGTGATGTCAGTGTCCCGAAATAGCCCAGGGCAGTTGCAGGGTACGCCGCTTCCACTGGTATTTGGAGGGGGACTTTTCCGCTGCTTTTCGCGTGCAGGCTCCCCGGGGGCCTGTTCGGTGACCCTGAATTTTGCCCTGTAACACCCTTGCCTCTGGTGTTTGCGCACCCTTCTCCCTCGCTCCGCCTGTGCTTCCCAGAAAACGCAGCGCAACCCTGCTGCGTCTGGCTCGCACCTGCAGCGGGGATGCCAGCCGTGCAGTCTCCAGGAAAACTGCCGGCTCACGGTCCACGTGGTTCCTGTGTCACTCACGTGACCAGCGATGCTCCGTTACCTGGGGCGGCGGGGGGGAGGGGGGACACCGGGTATTTATTTCTTCTCAACAGGCAACTGCCACCCCTGGACTCTGTGAAAGTGATGTTGGGGGCACACTGGTTCATTCCTTACGTCTCAGCCCAGGGCACTCCCCGCGCTCCCGTCCAGGCCTCCCTGTTGATCTGGCCCGTGAACTTGGGCAGGGACAGGCCCGCGTCTGCTCTGGACACACTGCAGGCCCGGGTCAGTGGCAGAGGCAGGCAGCGGCTCGGCCTCCGCTCGCCCGCGCGGTGTCGTGGATTCCCGTTAGGGGGAGTGCGCAGCGTCAGAACTGTGGCGCGTGGACCCGGTCTAAGGAAGCGGTCTCGGCACAGTGGCACACGCTCGGACGGGGTGCTGAAGCCCCTGCCTCCCGGGGCACCTCGGGGAGAAGCAGAGCCCCCGGGACTGCCCACCAGCACGCTATCTGCTACAGGACAGTGCGACCAGGCATAAGCGACTACAGCCCAGTGGTGCTGGCAGGAGCTAGTCCGCTTCTGTCCCGGTGGCGGACATGTGTCCTGTTCAGGGCTTCCCACTACTCTCTGCATGTCTCCCCCCAGCCAGAGAAATTTGAGCAGTGAAGTGTGCCTCTCCCACCCCGAATCGGAACTCAAATTCCCGTTCTCTCCACCAGGCGTGTGGCGAGGCTGTGACTGGACAGTGACCGTGTGGGGGGTTCCGCTAATGCTGCCTCCGTGGGGCACCTGGCTGAGGGCAGCAGAGGTGGCGAGCATGGGTCCCAGACGCAGGAGGGGTGGCCGGTGGTAATGCCTGGGGGAGGCGGGTTCCCAGCGTGGACTTCTCAGCAGAGGCTGGGCGGTGGGGGGGCTCTGAGCACTGCTTCAGGAAGCTGGGCCCCAGGTCCCTGCTTGGGCCCTCACTTCGCCTCTGTGAGTTACCCACGTCTGCAGTGAACCCTGAGCTGCTATGTTTCTCTCTACTCACGTCAGCCCTGCTGGATCCTGTTCTCTCTCTTGTTTTTGGCAATGAAAACCCTGATGTTTACAGCATCGGTACCAGGAATGGTGGGAGGCAGCAGACTTAGAGAAAACGGGGACATGAGATTTGCTACCTGGTCTGAGGGTCTGAAGACAGCAAGAACGCACGTAGGGCCCAAGTCTGGGGCACTGGCGACCCACAGCCTCGGGGGCGAGCTGGTAATGTAATGATGACCACTGTGCTTAACTGGGATGCAGTACCCTGCAAGGCAAGGCTTCAGGGGAAGAATGGCCACTGCCCAGGAACAGCATGACAGCAGCCTGCAGGGTGCACAGCTGCTCCTGCACACACTGGGGGCAAAAAAGGAGATTATAAATGCAAAGTCTTAAATGTGGGCTTAAGGCATTTTCAAAGGGCCAGAGAGTTGCTGACTGTTCTGAGTGTGACCTCCAGCAACTGCAGCCTGGTCTCTACAGCCTGGGCCGCCCACCTGTCCTCCCGTCCCCTGGGGGGCATGCGGTCACTGCAGGACTGCCATTGCGAAAGAGCAGGCTTGCCCTGGACGACTTAGGGGGGCTGCCCTGAGCCCCCGCCATAGAACACCCTTCCCAGGGGTGGCTGCCCCTCCTCTGCCTGTTGGGGCTGGGAGACCTGTGACAGATGCAGAGACACACAGACGCGCGACGCAGGCTGGCTCTCATGCTGCCCCCTGGCCTCCATCGCTGCCTCTAAACTGCCAGTTCACTCAGATTCCAGCCTGCTCCTGGCCAAGCTGGTTTTTATTACGTGCAACCAGAGTGCTAAACAATGCAGCTGCCCCCTCGGAGTCCTGCTGCAACTTGGTTTTCTGTTGAAACAAAGCCCTCGCAGCTTTACCCGACCTCCTGTCCCTGGTCTTCCCACTTGGGTTAGAAACTGTGGTCCCGGTGGGGTGAGCCAACCGAAACCCACACGAATGGGCCCTCGGGTGTGAGCCTGGGTCCTCTCCTGGGGCCCCCAGACCTTGACACCTGCCTGCCTGCTTCCTTTGCACCGCTAGTCCACTGGGACAGCCTTTCATTCCTGGACAAAGGTTCTGATTGCTCCTCGTCTCCTGTGGCCCAGCCGCCGGCCGCCAGCACCTTGGGGATTCAGTTCCCCCTCGGGTGAGGAGGTGGGAGTGAGGAGGTGGGTCCCCGAGCGGTTTCTGGATCCGCTTGTGGGGACTTTGGGGAAGACAAACAGGAGCATTCTGACACAAACAGGGGGCCCTGGGAGTTGTGGCCTGAGCATGACTATGAGCCTTCCCTCCAGGTCTGGGGGGGTCTGCCAGAGACCTCAGCCTAAGGCCCCCAGATGGGGATCCGCTTTGGGATCTGCCTTCGAGATGCTTCCTGATCTTTAGTGTGCATCTGAATGTTCAGATAGTCTCGCTTCAGGGCTGCCCAAATTAAAAAAAAAAAAAAAAGCTTGGAAATAACCTAAAAGTCCCCAACAGGAGACAAGCGAAATTCATTACGGCTCATTTAGAGAAGGGGAACCTGGGTACTAGGCGGGTGGCAGAAACTGGGGAAACTGTCAAAAGCAAAACAGCTAGAAGACACCATTTTAAATGTCTGCATAATATTGGATTATTTGATTAGAGCTTATTGATCCAATCTCTCATTTTTAAACAGTAAGGTAGTTTTCAATTACATTTGCTATTATAAATAATACATACTGATCGTTTTTGTGTACACTTTTCTACCATTTAAAAAACTTTCCTCGAGAGACCTAGAAGGGGAACTCCCAGAACAAAGGAGATGGATTTTAAGGATCTAGAAAGCGCTTTATACAATGTTTGTGCTTTTTCTTCTGCTTTAGTGCTTGATAATTTAATTCCACTCTCCTCAACATTAATTATTATCAATAATTGACCCAAAATGATGTTCCATATTGTTTTAATTTATATTTCTGGATTGCCAGTTAGGCTGACTGTTTTTAACAGTTTCAAAAATTATTAGTGTACTTTCTGAGAATTATCTATTTGCATATTAGACCCACTTTTCCATTGAGTTTTAGGGTTTTCCCTATTAATTTACAAAAACTCTTAACCAGGGTCCTGGCCAATACGGTTCAGCTGGTTGAGCATCATTCCTCAAACTGAAAGGTTGCCGGTTCGATTCCCGGTCAGGGCACACGCCTGCTTTGTGGGTTCAGTCATCGGTCAAGGTGCACACCGAACACTGTTTCTTTCGCACATTGATGTTTTTCTCCCTCTCTTTCCCTCCCTCTAAAAGTCAAAAAGAAAATAAAAATCCAGTGGTGTGTGCATGCAGAAAAGAGACCTTGTGTGAGGATTATTTATAACAACAATGTATTTTTTAAAGAGTGTGAATAACAAATTACAATAATCTAAAATGTGTTCGGCTTCTATGGTTGAGTGGTTAAACCTGAAGGAATCAATATCACAAATTTATGTTTTATGCACTGATGTGAAAAATCTATTTTACTTATTTAGACCATGAAATTGTCACTGATTTATTGTCTTTGAAAAATGGCAGAGGTTTCAGTTAAGATGGTGGTGTGAGTAAACACGACACCCCAAACCTCCCACGACCACATCAAAATTACAACTAAATTACAGAAAAAAAAACATCATTCAGGACACCTGAAATCCAGCTCCACAGAAGTCCTCTAAGGATGCAAAGAAGAAGCCACACTGGGACTGAAAAAAAAAAGAAAGATTTGCAAAAACATGGAAAAGGTTGCTATGTACCTGTTGACGCGTTGCTATTACCTGTGTACCCCGGGTACCCACACCCCCGGATGACAGGCGAGTGTCATTTCAAAGGCCAGCATCCACATGCGGAACTCCTGGGTGGCGTGTGGGGGGCAGCAGGGAGCAAGGCAGCGGCGCGCCAGTGAGTGGCAGCAACGGAGCCCGTCGACTTGGAGAACGCGCCGCTGCGGCTCCAGCTCCCATTCTGCGCGAGGCAGCGCCGGAGAAGCGGTGTGGCTTTGGAAGACGCACTTCGGCGATGCTACTGCTCCAGAAAGTGTGTTAACTACCTCTTAGGACAGAGCGGTTTTCTGCTACGAAACATGAGCTAAACCAATATAGTCAGTAGAGAAACAACATGTATAATTAGTCTACCGAGGGGGCAAGGGAATAAAGAAAATTAGACTAATGCGGCAAAAAGAGGAAGGGGAAAAGCAACACTATAAAAAGATAAATAGAAAATGTGAAGATATTAAAAATGAGACCAGCCATATCAAGGACCATTAAAAATTCTAATAGGTGGAATTCCCTGAAAATACCAAGAAACTCAGATTGCATTTAAAAAGTGATAAGCTTTTTATAAGATGTACATCTAAATGGAAAACATGAAGATATGAAAAACCAGAGCAGTCATAAAAATTTAAATAGACTAAGTAAAAAATTAAATGGATAAAATCCTATTAAGATACAAAGAAACCTGGATTGCTTTAAAAAGTTATATGCTTTTTATGGGAAGTCCACCCAAAGCCGACTGCCCCAGGAGAGTGGAAGATGCAGGGATGGATACAGACAAGAAAAAATAAAGAAAGTAGGGCTTGTGATAGCGGTCAAGGCAAAGAGCATTAATGAGAACAAAACAGATATTTACTTTAATGAAAGATGTTCATTAAGCCCTGACTGGTGTGGCTCAGTGGGTTGGGTGTCGTCCTGCACACTGAAAGGTTGCTGGTTCGATTCCCAGGCAGGGCACATGCCTGGGGTGCGGGTCAGGTCCCCAGTCTGGGGCGCACTAGAGATAACCAACTGATGTTTCTCTCCCTCTCTTTCTTTCTCCTTCCCCTCTCTCTAAAAGTAAATAAATAAAATCTTTGAAAAATGTTCATTAAGAAGATATAATAATTAATAGGACAAAAGCCCCCTTTCTTGGGCCCTCTTTCCCAGAGCTGGCTGGACCCCGTAAAGCATGACTGACCCTCATTGTTTTGTGAGCCTTGACCCTCAGGACTGGAAAATTACTGGACGTGCCCTGAAGGCGCAGAGGCTCAGGACTTCCGAAACCAGACGGACCAGACCACAAGGACCACCGGACCCTGAACTGGAAGATGACACCGAGACAGGCTGCAGCCTACACAAGACCCACTGCAACACATGGCTCCACGGCCGCCTAACCACCTCGAGCGAGCCCGCAGCACCGCCCCTCACACCTGGTGCCTGTGCTGGGCCTTGTCCCCACCCAGCCCTGCCCCTCCCTTGGGGAACTAAAAACAAACAGAACCTTTCCCCTCTGCACTTTCTTCTCTTTGCGAATTCTCTCACAGCCTGCGTCATCGACCACCCCAACAATAATAATGATTCTTTATGAACTGAGGGATATAGCTTTCAAGTCATAAAGCGAAAACTATTAGAAATACTAAAATTGGACAAGGCAATGACAAATAGAGACATTAAGTCTTCAAAAGAATTAAAAGGCCAAGTAAATTTTAAAATCCACTGTAACTCTGTATCAATAAATTTAAAAATATAAACATGATTGTTTAGAAATTTTTTTTGGAAAACATGAATAAACCAGTAAGTATAGAAAAAAAAATGTTGAGCAAAAATAAAAAGGGCTCATGGGCATGAACCACAGTGTGGTGATCACTGAGGAAAGGAACTAAGTGGTGACGGGAAAAAATACAAAAAAGATTAAATCGAAAAAGAGAAAAAGTGGAAAATGTAATCACAGATTTATCTCCCCCAAATAGTCCAAGCCAGTTTCATGTAGTAATGGGTAAATTCCATCAAATCTTCCAAAAAGTTATAGATGGTATTTTTGTTTGTTTTTTGTTATTCAACTGTTCTAACTAACACATTCTACAAGGCTGGTAGAACCTTGGACAAAGGCACCCAAAGAAAACTGTACATAAACAAAGATGCAAAACACCAAATAAAATATTAGCCAGTCAAGCCCGGCAGTCAGCCCAAAGACTGGCACGCAAGGAGCACGAACCTGTGGGATCTACTACCAGCCGTGATGGACTACGTCGACAGAGAAGGGCAGAAAACAAGAGTATTTTAACAGAGGCCACAACCAGTCCTGAGAAACCGTAACCTAGGAATAGACAACACTCCTCCACTTTGATAACAAACCTCAGCATGAGTTTCTGTTCAGTGACACGCCACAAATAAAATAAAAAGAAAAGAAAATCTAGGAAAAAACGTAGAGTCACAAAGGTGATAATAAGAGCCAACAGTAGCACAGGGGTTCTTACCTGTCAGGAGTTATGCCAAGCATTGCACATGAATCACTCAATTACGATAGACAGGTATTACTATGGTTACTACTATTATTCCGTTTTCGCAGGTGGGCTTAGAAGGGCCACGCGTGTGCTCGAAGGACTCATATCCACACTGGGCATGTGCTGTTTTGGGCTGTTCGGGACCCGGTTCTCTGGGGCCGGCACTTCTGGGGCACGTGGACCGAGGCAGCCAATTAGAGTCTTTCGGCTTCGGGGCTAGCGGAGCGTGGGCCTTACCTTTGGGTGTGGACAGCCTGAAGGACTTGGATCTGAAACTTCCTGGGGCTGTCGGTGCTTCTGGCTACCTAAGGGGAACCCAACCCCAGAGGGACAAGTGGAGGTGGGAGGTGAGTGGAGAGAGGGGCCGGCCTGTCTGTTCCTCCCGGCTGCACCTGTGCCTGAGGTGAGAGCTACTGCGGGGCTCCAGTTCCTGGGTCCCTGAGCCCTCGTGTCGTGAGCTAATTGGGTGGGTCACCTGACCCTTGGAGTCCAACATCCATAATACGTACATAAAGGCTCCACCTACTGCTTGAGGATAAAAAAGATAAATCAGCAGTACAAAGACACGTGATTAGAAACTCAACAAAGAAATACCAGTGGGGGTTCACTCTGGACCTCCTGCATGGGGGTCCAAGCCTCTCTTGGTGGCAGACTGCGTCCTCTTTGTTTCTGCTCCTCCTGAGGGCTCCCCACTGCCGGAACCGCGTGGGACGTCCACGGTGGTCGTGGCCTGCGAGGAAACCCTCATCCTGGGACCACTTCCACCTCATTACAGGGCTCTCTCATTTGGCTCCATGAAATAATCCTCCTCAAATACGGAGTCAGAAAAGGGGGACAGTCATTAATGGCATACTCCTTCTGAACGACTAAGGAGCCGAGGAGAGATTTCCCCAAGTCGACTTCTGGGAGCGTGTGGAGGTGTGCTGGAGCGGGGGCTGGCCATTAACTGGCTCCTTCTAGCAGAGTCCGCGGCTGCCCTCCCTCATGGCCCGCCACCGCGTCCCTAACGAAGCTGCAGCTCCTCCGGGCACGACTCTTTTCCTCAGCGCGTGGCTGCTCCGGAACAGAACCAATTACAGATTCTGTTTTATTCCATTTCTACAAATCAGTGGTGGGACGATGCTTCTTTGGTGTGGAAGATAAAAAGGCCCTGGATGAGAGACTGATACAGAGCAGAGAAAGGACTGTCAGCACCGAGTATGTGGCACCGACTGGGACCGGTGACAGCTCAGTGCACGAGTCTATCGAAAACCTATTCTGTGCTGGGCAGCGTGAAGGGTTCGAACTGTGGAGCCAGGGGCCTTGCTCTCAAAGAGCTTTCAGTCTAGTTTGGGAGAGACTGTCTGGGTCGCCGACAGAGAGGGCACCACTGAGATGCTGGGGGCGAGGGTGCAACTGACAGCGTGTCCTGGAAGTGGGGGTGCCCACGTGTATTTTGGACACCCGTTCCTTTGGGACAGGAAGGAGGAAGTTTAAGACGAGCGCGGATATGTGCACATCTGTAGGACAATGATGCCAAATGAACCGGACACAGGTTCATTCTGCCTCTTCAGACACAATGCACTGGACGAGGAGTAATGACGATCTATTAGCGGGGATTACCCACAATGCCCGGCTCTACTGAGGGAGCCAGGGCTCCGGGTGTGGGGCAGAAACTCTCAAAGACTAACCGAGATCACTGTAGCATTAGTAAAATTAGAACTGCAATAGATTGAAACACACTGAAGAGATGAACATCTGTGATGTTTGTATGGTACTTAAAAAATTTTCATTGTAATATTCTAGGTGGCTTAGGGAATCGACTCATTAATCTGATATAAATAGAGGGAAGGAATCAAACATCTACCCCACCATCCGAACATGAGGAGAAATTCTTCTCTGAAGAAGAATCGCGGCTAACACGTGCCAAGGGAAGGGAAACACGAGAATGCC
>PVIA01010876.1:0-48657 GCA_004024845.1 Tonatia bakeri | reverse complement strand
CTGGAACTACAGGTACCTTCCACTAAAAGTCCCTAGATTCTCAGGGACATCTTTCAGCTTTCTGAAGCTCAGACCCTGCAAACACCCTATAGATCAGATGGTCACCCTTGGACCTCTGTTCATGACCTTCAGAACCAGAGCCCTCCCATCAGAACCAGTTACACAGAGAACCTGACTGATGCAGTGCCCACACAGCAGCAGCATACAGCCCGTAATCTGAAGAGATTAGTCTGGCACCTTGCCCAGTTCCAAGATGGTGGCGCCCATGGACGCCGGGCTGTCTAAGATGGCGGACCTCTCACTTGACCCATCGTCCAAGATAGCGACAACCACGTACGCTCCGTGGTGGGGCATTCAGGAGGCTCATCCTCCATTTTACCCAAAATGGCAGCGCAGACAAACAAAGGGTTGACAGTCCTCCTCCCGTGTCTCCCTCCCTTACGACGCAGACAAACAAAGGGTAAGGGGATCTTTCTCACGCCCACCTGGCCTGTCCTCTTGCGAGGGACCTAGGTGGTCTTAGCTAAGGCTGCCTGTGTAGAATTTGGGTTATACTCCCAGCCGTTATGCCGTATGACCGACCCAGGAACCGCAGGTGAGGGCCCAATCAGACTCCGTAAGCCTGGCCGACTCATAGAGTCACAGATACATTCACACACACATTCACACAGAGTTTTCCTCCCCCGAGTAGGAGTCTGATGATCTGAGCCTTGGCCCAGACTCCTGAATTTTTCCATTTGAGAGGTGATCAGTCCTCTCTCTGGTCTTCGGTCTGGTCCCCGGGGCACTTACTGATTCCGATTTGGCGCCTCTGACAGTTCGTGGTCGTCTCTCCCCTTTGCCCGCGTCTTAGAGTGGTCGGGGGCACGGCACGGGAGTCTCCCCCCGGGGAAGCCCAAAACAACCGGGCACATGCTCCTCCCCTGTGCGGGGCTCCCCTGCGAAGCCCCTGGTTGTCTTCACTGGAGGCAAACTGCCTGCTGTCATGAGTCATTTCCCGGTCAGGGAACCAAAACTTTGGGGAAAAATAACTCACACGCGGGAGAGATAGCAGAGCACAATCCTTTATTACACGTGGGCTCAGGGGGAAAACCCAGATCCTGGGCCCCGATCTCTGACTTTCCGGGGTTTAAATATCCTCGGACGCCCCTGCCTAGAAGTTACAGAAGCTAAATGCAAAAGTTAGGTCTAGCTACCTTATATGGGAGACAAAGGAACAAGGGGCAGGAGGAATTTGCAGAAGTTACAAAGTACAAAAGCTTAACATGGGGGCTTTTCTGCCACCTTTAGGTTTTGTGCCACAATATGTTGTTCTATTAATATTTCTCATTTAAACCTCCTACAAACACTCCAAGGTAGTTTTTCCTGTTCTACAAAAAGGTACGTTGAAATTTAGAGATGTAACATCCCAACACATAGGGAGATCTAGTCCTGTTCAGACTCATCATCATTTAAGGGGGAAATAATTAAAAGAAGAAAGCAGGTGTATCTGGTGATTGAATAATTATTGAGGTTAAACTAAATAATCCACTTGTGAAACTTTATAGTTCACTGAGACTTTTCGAAATTATTTTTCTTTGTCATATAGAAAAAAGAATTTGTCTAATCTAATTATTAGAGAAACTCACTACCGCTCTCTTTAACTTACAAGTGCGAGAACTCATTTCAATTTACAATACAATGCAATAAACTGAGTAGCTAGTCAGTGGGTGTTTCGGATAAATGTCATTAAGTTAGATGTGAATATCGAAATAGTGGGGAGTAAAATTGAAACAAACCCTGAAAACTACTTAGAAATGAAGACAAGGACAACATGAAATATGACACATTAATATGTTCTAGAGATGATGTGTACCCTTCCCTGCTCCCTTGCCTGTATCTTATGGATTATTTCTGATTGTTAATATTCTACCAAAAAAGAGCTTGTTGATCAGATGAGATCAACTTTTGTAGCCATAGATAATGCCTAAGTATAAATTGTGCAACCATATGGTTCTTGACTTTTTGTGTCTGACTCCTTTGCTTAGCACGATACTCTCAAGGTCCATCCACGTTGTCGCAAATGACAGTCTTTGATCTTTTCTTATGGCTGAGTAGAATTCCTTAGTATATACATATCACATCTTCTTTATCCAGTCACCTGTCAAAGGACACCTGGGTTGTCCCCATGTGTCAGCCACCATGAATGATGCTGCAGTGATCATAGGGGTGCATCTGTCTTTATGAACAAATGTTTTTAAACTTTTTGATTAGTTACCCAGAAGAGGAGTTGCTAGGTCATGTGATAACTCTGTTCTTGATTTTTTGAGGAACTTCCATACTGTTTTCCACAGCAGCTGTACCACTTTACATATGATTTTACTCCTATGTGAAATATAAAACTGAAGGCAACAAAACAAAACAAAAAAAAACCCTCCTAGATACAGACACCAGTATATTGGTTACCAGATGGAAGCAGGAGAGGTAGTGATAAAGGGGGTCAAATATATGGTGGTGGAAAGAGATTTGACTTTGCATGGTGGGCACACAATGCAACATGAAGATGATGTACCATAGAATTGTACACTTAAAACCTATATAATCTCATTAACCATTAACCAATGTCACCCCAATAAGTGTAATAAAAATAAATAAGATTGTACATTTGGTGAATGTTATTGAGTTGTGCATTCATAATAGATGCTTATATGTTTGCTAAAATCTTGAGATTTTCAGATGAGAATCAGTAGCTCCCGTACTGTTAATGCTGGTTTATATAGGAAAGAAAAGCTGCAGCATTTTGTCCTAAGAATAGAAATTTATTTTAATGACAATTCAACTTTGTAAAATAATGAAATTAAATGATAAGTGTCATCTTGAACTGGCCCTGATTACAACAGTGTTTTGATTATGATTTCAAGACACTTCCATTAGGAAAACCCTTAAATTTTTTTCTGTACTAAAAGTACAGTGGCTCAGTGCCTCACTTTTTTAGCTAAAACAGAAAAATTACTATATCTTTTCACCAGTGTGTGTGTGTGTGTGTGTATGAAAGAGAGAGAGCGCAAGAGGAAGCAGATTAGAAATAGGTATGACTACAGTTATTAATGAGCATATTGATATAAATATCAAACGTGTGTAATTACACATTCCTCACTTAAGGAGTACATATTGGTGACAAACTATTAAACTATTGCTTATATAGACCACTTTTGCCAAGTTTTTTTTCTGACAGTGTCATTCTGATTTTGATTCATCTTTAATTTTTAATCTTATTCCTGCCAAAATAGCCACTCCCCGCTTTTCATAGATACAAGGAAATAGTATTTAAGGATTAATCCATGGAACTGCTGTTTTTCTTAAGCAACTGCTGATGTTACATTTATTCTTAGAAAACTACTTTGCTTTTACCTGCATAATGTATTTTTTTTTACTATTTTGTTTTCTGATTCTGTTACAAATAGTGTCCATTATTTAGTTTTTGTGGTGCAAATGTGAGTTGATTTTCAGAATCTCTAGGCATGTATAACAGGTTAGTTGATGCATCTCTCTAATTTTAAGGAATTTCTTGAAGCTGTGAAAATATGTACTTAAAATTAGACATCATTTTGAATTTTTTTTCAATTCGCAAAGACAACTGGTTAAAAAGATACTGTTATGAATAGGAATATTAATTTTCTTTAAATGGAACACAATTGAACTTTTATATAATAGCCCAGTGGCTTCTGAAACTGTGGCCCTCACACCAGCAAAATCAACCATCTATCAGGCTCTTAGAATTCCAGTTGCCAAGCTGTACCCTAGTCGTACTGAATCACACAAACTTTGCCAGTTGAGAACATTTTATAAAAGATCTTCAGGACCTCCTGATGCAGGATTAAGTTAAGAGCCATTACTGTTAAGGTGCTGGATTAATCTCATGCTCCTTTGTACCCTGCTGTGATCTTCTCTATTATATGTTAGCTAAGCAAAAAAAAAAAAAAAAAAAAAAAAAAAAGGAGTTACTTTAAAATTAACATGTGAATTGCTGGTCATTTTTTCTTCCTTATTTGAGCCAGATAAAGAGAAGTTTCCTCCCTGGTTGTGGGAACTGATGGCCCCATTTCCTGGCAGGAAACACAAAGAAAAATCTGCCCTCCAGCCTCTTAGAAGTTTCAGAGCAGGGTTACATTGGCGCCCTGAGATTATTTTACAGACAAGTCCTGGTAACAAAACATTATCACCTCAAAGGTCAGCTAGTTGATGTAAATGGATGCCCTCCCCTCCCATCTTTCCTAAACTCATCTCTTTAAAATGTCAGCTTCTTTTGTTCACTTTTACCTCTCAGTCTCCCATTTGCCAACTTCTGATGGAGACTGTTACAATTACTGTCCACTCGGTTCCTGTTCTCCCGTCCAGTGCCCTTTCCACAGGCAGCCAGGCTACTTTTCTGGGGAAGAGATTTGTACTTGCCTCTGATGTTATTTGGCTGTTTATGTTGGAAAGTTTTGTCTGTTTTTCAATTTTTAGATCATATTTTCTCTGTATGAAAAGTATTTATATTCTGGATCTTCAGCCATTTTGTATTCCAGTTCTCTGGAAAATACAGATGCACTTTTAAAAAAATCAGTCAAGTTTGCTTTATCTTTGGCGCCCATTATCTGAAAGATGATGCACAAGTATGTGTGTATGCCAGAAAGATTTATAATTTGCTATATCTTTGTGCAAACTACTATGATATGTAAACAAGTTCAGTAAGTATACAGTAGGCATGCTATGGCAACTATCTCAGTTATTTTTAAAATTAAAAAATTTCAGTTTGTCATATTATCTGCAGACTATTGCAATCACTAGTTTCATTGAAAAGCCTGAGAGTTCTCCCAAAACTGTTTACCTCCATCCCCTCTTTCTTTCCCCATTCCACCACATACTTATAAAATATTTCAAAATTATATATCCAACTCTGGCTTGTGTGGCTCAATAGATTGAGTGCCAGCCTGTTACCCCAAAGGTCACCAGTTGGATTCCCAGTCAGGGCACATGCATGGGGTGAGGGCCAGGTCCCCAGTAGGGGGCACATGAGAGGCAACCACACATTGGTGATTCTCTCCCTCTCTTTCTCCTTCCCTTCCCTTCTCTCTAAAAATAAATAAAATCTTTAAAAAATAAAAATTATATATTCATGTACAATATTTTCCTTTTAATAAAAAATTATGGAATCAATCTGATGACTAGAAATCTTCCCCCAGGCCTTAAGATTAAAAGTCTACATTCATAAAGTTATTAGAAGTGTTGAGGTCCCAGGATAATTAGTATTCTAAATACTGAGGAGACAGCAGTGGAAAACTAGAAAAAAAGACAAAAGTTTCTTGCTCTCATGTACAGTACATTGTAGTGAGATGAAAATGTAATAAATAGTAAATAAATTACATTGTACATTAAATGGTGATAGATTTTATAGAAAAAGGAATTTTATGGGTAAGGGGGTGAAACTAGGGATGCAGGTTGCAATGTTAAATAGGATGTTCAGTATAAGTTTTGTTGCCAGTAGAAATGGGGTCCTTCAGGCGAGATGCGAGGTAAAGATCTCTGGAGACCCATGCATGGGAAAATCGGCTTAGTGGTAACATTTATTGAGTAGAAATAAAACACTGCCCCCAGGTTCCTGGCATCTCAGCTCTATCCATCCCGCTGTGGAAGAAGGACAGCCTTGTTTTCATCAAGCCCAGAAGAAGGGCCAGGGTCCAGAAAGTCTGTGCCACTGATTCAGTCCTGTTCAGTCTCTCTTCCCATCTGGCTAGCTTAGTCTCTGTTCCTGGCTATGCTCCACCTGGCAGTGTGATGCCATATCCAGTACCTAACCTCGCATTTGGAGCCTGCTTGGGGCCCACATGACTCCAGCCAGCACCTGTAGTCCACGTTTGGGGCTTGGACTTGGGCACCAGACAGTTCTTGGACCCACAGGGCCGCTATGGAAGAAGACTATGCAAATGAGGGAGCACATGTTACTGAGTCAGAGGCCTCTGTTAGGCCATGATTATATTACTTTAGGCTTGGAAAGGACCCAGGTGCTCTTTCAAACTAACCAATCAATTTCCCAGTCCTTTCCCGGCTTCTGTAGGTCCCTCCACCTAACCAATTCATTTTCTGTGCCTCCTGGGGTTCTGTGTACCTAATCCAGTCTGATTCTTTTCCCAAGGTAGAGACCTCTCCTTTATGGTCTCCATTTTGGCTTCTATTGCGCATGCGTCCAGCAGAGGACTTGCTTCCACTGTTTTTATCCCTCCCCCTGGCCAATCCTGGCTAATGACCTATAAGGATCCTTCGCACTCATTTCAGTTATTAGGTCCTGAGGGTGAGGGCGGAGGATGCAGTGGTCCCTGGGGATCCAATGAATGCTGCAACTTCCACATGAATCAGGCTAATTAACTCGCAGGTTTATATTGTTGAATGTCTGATTCCGTTTGCTCCCTTCCTTGATTAATACTAACTAGCTATATACGCTAACAGTTTCACTAATAAGGTTCAGAGTTGAGCAAAAATCTGAAATTGGGGACCCGGAAATAAATGCATCAGAACTCTAAAACATACCTTGCAAAGTGTTGTGTGAGTTCCAATTTATTGATTTGACCTTATTGCCTTATTAACTTAAGCTTATTAAAATCTCTACTAGAAGTTCACTGGAGAAAGAAAGATCTAGTTAACTGTCTATTCACTGAGATTTTCCGATGTAATTCTGGAACAGTGGCTCATGACCAGCATTGAAATTTGGGCTAGGTGACTCTTTACTGGGAATGAAAGGGCAGCAAGAATCTCTGGGATTCTATTTTTGCCAAGAGCGCACCCTCACCGCCTCAGTTTTGAGTGTTACCAACCATTGCCAAATGCCCTCCAGGTTGCAAAATGACCCTTAGTTGAGAATTACGTTGACTTAAGTCTTCTCAGACCTTTGGATAACTGAAAGCCCATTTTAGGGTAATGCTGGGTTCATTCAATTATTACTTAGAAAAGGGTCTTTCCAACCATGTTGCTTCATGAGATGTTAATGGATACTTAGGTGGTCAAATATATTCTCCTTCTCTACTCTTTGGAATTTTCAATTACCATTTAATTTATTTAGCAAGCACTTATATTGTCTATACTTTGGGTCAGTAATTTTTCTACAAAAGTTACAACTAGTAGCTCATTAATCTGTTTAGCAACCCTATGAGATTATGCATTATTATGATTATTATTATCCTCAATTTACAGATGCAGACACTCAGGCACAGAAAGGTTACGTAATTTACCTAGGGGCTTGCAAATCAAAGAGCAGGCTTTCAAACCTGAATAATCTGGCTTCATTGTTTTTTTGCTCTTCATCATTATGGTCTCAGATGCCTACATTAACATGTAACATATGTTAATATTCAGTATTAGCATGTTAAACGCTCTAAGATGTCTGGCTTGAATAGATTTAGCAAGTTAAAAAAAGAATAGAAAACAGTGTACCCAGTAAAATTTCAATTTCAGATAAACAAAGAATCATTTTTTAGTATGAAGATGTCCCATGGAATGTTTTGGACATGCTTATGTTAAAAAATCATTTGCTGTTTATCTGAAATTCAAACTTCACTGGATATCCTGTAATTTATCCACAGCCTTTGCTTTAAGGAAAACTGTTTAATACAGTTTAATACAGTTTTTTAACACTGGTTTGAACAAGGGACATTTTCATGTTGGCACACCTCATATCCTGGGGAAGTTTCCTGGGACTTTAAGGCCAGTGAGAATACTTTTCAGCCAGATTAATTTGAGTGCTTACTCCAGACCTGAATGATCTCTCCTAATTTTAACAGTTAGAGACACTTAACAATCCATGCCACAGGATTTCACACGTAATTTTCCACTTCTGTAACCTGTCAACTTTTTCTCCAAAATAATGTTTCATCTCCTTAATGACAAGGACTGGGTATCATACATCTTCCAAATTCTCATGGATATAATATTCGCTATTTGCCTGATATTTTATCTGAAGGATGATTTACTTCTAATTCATGATTTATAAAGGAGCTTGTTTTGCCAAATTGCTAATATAAGGATCCAAAGGACAACAGCGTCATAATTGGTTTGTGAAGTATTCTACCTCATATTCTCAGGCTGCTGACCTTTCATTCCTCTGCTATTTTCATTTTCACTTATCGGCACCATTTATTATTTTGTTTCCCTAAAGATATGTTAGACTTTTGGAATCAAGCTTTTCTTTTCAACATTTGAGGATGGCAGCACTTGAGTCATCGTTCAGCTCACACCAGAATACTTCCTTATATTCACACAGGTCAGATCATTCCACGGGACTGGAATATTTTGTTGTTGTTGGAAGAGGGAACCAGGTGTCTTGCTTGTGTAGAATGTCCCTTGGGCCAGCTGGAGAGTCCCTTGTGTCAGCTGTATCTAGGGGAAAGCTCTCAAATCAAATGATGAAATAGAATTTATTTGTTAAAGAATACCAACTAAGATCCTGGCTGGTGTAGCTCAGTGGGTTGAGCACAGACCTGTGAACCAAAGGGTTGCCACTTTGTTTCCCAGTCAGGGCATGTGCCTGGGTTGTGGGCCAGGTCCCAAGTAGAGGGTGTGTGAGAGACAACCACACACTGATGTTTCTCTCCCTCTCTTTCTCTTATTCCCTCTCTCTAAAAATAAATACATAAAATATTTCTTTAAAAAAGATGACCAACTAAGGGCTGGGTAGGTAGCTGCATTTTTTTTCTGCTAAGTGAGTCAGCTGGGCTCAGTTTCTGTTTTTGTATCACAGTCCTCAAACCCCAGAGGAAACAGGAAAGACTTAAGCCCAGAAAAAGGGAGAAAATAATCACTGGAGTCATGTGGATAGGGCCTAGCAGTTTTGGCTTCGATTTTAATGGGAGCTTTTCCATTCTGAGGCTTTATCATATGTTTGTTTCATTTTTTTTTTCTACAAGTAAAGTTCTTGTCAATATTTAAGCAAGAAGTTGACATTAAGAGCTTGTTTTCCAAATGGATCCCCAAGTGCTATTACAAAGTATGGCAGGTATAACAAGCTCAACATAAGCAGTCACCACATTGCTTCTAGAATGAAGAGGTTGCTCACATCCTCAGCTACACAGCAGTTATCCTATCTTTATCTTTTGGTTTATGTCATTACATCACAAGGGTTGATAAAAGCTTTAAAATATACGGTTTGAATTCCAGCCTTTTGAATAAAAAATCTCAATCCAAATTCTTTCTCCATGGATCACAAAGGATGCTCTTCTTCAGCTGACAAGCTGTGTTTCTAGTACTCATCTATATTCACTTCCATTGCCAGTGAGAGTTTCTCAAGTCTACCAAATCACTTCCCACATAATGGTGCATCTATTTAAACTCAGAGCAAAATGTAGATGTCATTCAGATGTGAAGACCTATTACAAGATCAAAACAGATTTCTAATACATTTACTATCCATTTTATAGCATGTGATTTCAATGCAAAAAAAAAATGATTTGACAGTTCCCACTGATATACACCAGAGCATAACACACTTGTTCTAGTTTTTGGCTATTATAGACCTTAACACACAATGTGACCTTGGTCTGAAGAAAACATGTTTGCTTATCACAGAAACTTAATCATAAGAAGTCATAAGTAGAATCCTTCTTCTTTACTGCCCTTTTCTAGGACTAGGAAATATATTGCTTGTGGGACAGGTAGGATATGAACAATGGGCCAAATAGAGTCCAGGGTTATCTCATCTGTGTGAAAACCGCTGCTGAAAATCGATGTGACCTCTGCTACACTGCCAGCCCAATTCCCACCCTCTGTGCCCTATTTGTCTTTCGGTAGAAGCTTAGATCTGTGTGCTGTCTCCATGTGTCTCTCTTGGGCCAGATTCTCAAAATGAATCATTGCCTGCGTACCTCTTATATTTCTATTTATTTTCCCGGTGTTGACTAGGTCTGATGAAATATGATTCTTTTTGCATTGGATCCTCACTGCAGCAAACAGCACCTAATTCAGCCGTGTCTGTCTCTTTAAAGAAGAGTAATACTATTATGAAACTTCAATCTACTGTACAGTGACACAAACCATAGAGCATGCAACCTGTCTTCATAGACAATAGTAATTTTCCTTTTAGCCAATTTCATGGCATTTCTTTCATCTCCAGGTAGAAGATTTCTGGAAATTTTAATGTGGTTATAATTTTGTCCCATGCATGCTGAAGTATTGCTCTCTGTTTCAGGTATCTTGTTTGTAATAGAATGCCCCTCGGATTGTTTCCACTCAGTTAAATGTGTGTACAGAGTGATGCATAACAAGGATTTCATTAATTTGAGAACTCTGCTACTGGTACAAAATATTTATTTAGAAGAAGCATTCTGTTATCTCTAAATCAGGAGGGAGTCAATGTTTTAACTTTGCAGCAGTTCAATTTTTAAAAATAGACCTGTAGGCTACATAACATTCTAGTTTGAGATTTTTAAACATCCATGTAAAGGTGTGGAACCTCTTCAGTTATTATTGTTGATAGAGCATTTTGAAGTCACTCTATCCATCTAATGCACATGTGTCTGAAGACAAAATGCTGGCTACAAACAGAGTTCAAATAATACAAATAAGACATGATTTTGCTTAGTTATTCAGAAATACACTTTAGAAACATTAGAGATATTGCCCAAGACATATTTTAAGATTTACTTTTTCTAATGAGATATTTCAAGTATTTAAATATTGTACTTGAAAAAGATCACAGAATTTTGGTAATTTGCTCATTTCCCCTGGAAGGAGAAGAGGGAGGAAGGGAGTGAGGAAGGGAAGAAAGGAAGGAAAGAGAGAGAATGAAAGGTGGAAGGAGAGAGGGAAGGAGGGAAAGGAGGGGAGGAAGAAACATTCTATAAAAGGTTAGGGTAAATTTTACAGTAAGAAAGGTGTAGAAAACATACACCACACATTTATTGTCAAAATATTATTTTTAAGTTGTACTAGAAAAACATTCTTGAGAGCATGTTGTTTATAGCTTCATGTGTTAAAAGAAACTTCATAGGCTAATAATGTGTGCCTTTTATTGAATACTTTAAGACATATAAACAAATGATGTTTACAATAGTTTGGACATAAACAATGTGAAGCTTTAATGAAAATAATCAGTGAAAATGATTTTGATTCTCTAAAAATAATTGCTTAGCATTTTTAGTACTATAGGTTTTGGAAAATTGAAAGTTGTAAAGATGGCCTATTTAAAGAGCATTTTATTCAGAGATAATGTTATCCCATTTCACAGAAGGTGCCTGAGATTCTACACCACAGCTTCCCACACAAGAAATCCCGAACAAACCATGACAAGTATGAAATCAGATTTGTTACGATGGTCGCACAACTCTGCAAATTTATTAAGTCATTGAAGCATACATTTAAAATAGGTGAATTTTGCTGTATGTCAATCATTGCTTAATAAAGTTATTAAAAAGAATAGAGATAGGTAGATAGATTAGATAGATGATAGATGGATAGATAATAGGTAGATAGATAGATAGATAGATAGATAGATAGATTTCAAGAGAAAAAACAAAAATCAGTTTATGCTATACCAGGAAGTTGTCTGATTAATTTATAGGCATTCACAAACATGTATTACATGTGCTCCTTCAAATTTTATGATTTTTAGCAGTAAATGTTGCTTTATTTTCATTGATGCTTTTCTGAAACACTCGTTTTTTTAAATTTAGAGGGGGCTGGGCATAGATTTGACTTCTAATAGGAGTTTTTTTCACTTCATTTGAGAAACAAAATCTTTAGAGATGCCATTAGAGGTGAATGAAACACAGTGAGCATTTTGAGCTGTTTATTCTTGAATCTTCTGATGCTCATTTTGTTTTTTGCAGAAGACGCAGCGGTTCAAATCCCAATGATCAAGTCTCCACTGGACAAGATCCAACTGCCTCCTGGGCAGGCGTTGCCTCCTGGATTCCCGGGCCCATTCATTTTCGCTGATAGTCTGTCTTCTGTGGAAACTCTGTTGACCAACATTCAGGTCAACAATATTTCTATAAACAAAATAAATGTAATACAAGACATTAGCACCTCCATAAATTCTGTTGTATTTGAAAGCTAAAACAGATGAGCTGAACTGCATGCCCTCTGCTGTACTTTGACAGGGTCTTCTGAAAGTGGCTCTGGATAATGCACGCATCCAGGAGAAGCAGATTCAACAAGAAAAGAAGGATTTGCGACTGGAGCTCTATAGAGAAAAAGAAATTAGAGAAAACCTGGAAAGACAAATAGCAGTTGAGCTCCAAAGCAGAAGTAAGTTGAACAACATCTGTTATGGAGTAAATATTATGTTGTGATATTTTCAAAAGTATTAGAAATGTTCTCAGGGATGGCTTAGAAATGCTTATAACAAATTGCCCTGGCTGGTGTGGCTCAGTGGGTTGAGTGCCTGTTACAGAACAAACAAGGGGGGCCTGGGACGACAATACTATTACTGAAAGAGACTCAGTTCTGTCATGTCCGCCACCTTAAAGGAAAGATATCTCTCAATGCCAGAGATTCGTGAAAAGGAAAGGAAACATTTATTTAGTGCTGTACAAACTTAAAGTAGTGACCTAATGTCTTTATCAAAATCCCAAAGTCCCTTAAAACACCCACAAACGCACACAATCCTTCCTTTCCCCTTTGCCCAGTCTGGGGTACCGTATCTCAGGAAAAGAAATAGAAGTCCAGGCTCAGGCAGTGTCTGGTTTTTCCCAGTAATCGTAGTCGGCTGGGAGACCTTCCTCGGTTCCCAGCACCATCAGCTGTGTCGCCGTCCAGGCAGGATCTCCAATAAATCCAAAGCCATGCAGCACCGTCTCATGGCCTACTGGTAAGAGTTCTTTCACCCTTCTTCCAGGCAAAGTCTCTCTTGCTTCCCAGGCCATGTGACCAAAAGGAGCACCCCAAAGCCACGCAGTCCTCTCCTACCAGAGCTGCGGAGGTCTGCACTCTGGCAAAACTGCGTGGTTCTCCCTACAAAGCTGCAGGGAGACGGGGTTGCCACTCGGCTTTGGCCGGGTGGCGATTTTCTGCTAAATCTGCATGGTGATTCTCTCTCACAGGGCTGCGGGAGCCCCTACTCCGCCAAAAGCCACATGGTTCTCTCTTCTATGTCTGGGTTTTAAATTCCCGCACCAATCTTCCTCTGCAGCCCCACTTCTGACTCCTCCCACACTCGGTCACACTGGCCCTCAATCTGCTGTCCTTTCCAGCTTTTCTGGTCACCAGTATGGGTCTGGGCAAGTGTCACCCCATGTCCTAGAGCCAATCTTCTCTGAGCTCCCACGTAGGTGCTGTAACTCAGGGAACCTGCACCCCAGTCACATCTTGGGGGTGGGAGTTATTTCCATTCCTCTGGCTCAGAGCATGGCCATAGCTATTTAGCATATCTAAGCGACCAGCCAAAGGCTATAGGTATGCTAAATGACCACACCAGAGGTTAGCTGCAAGGCTGTTGCTGTGGGAAACAGTTCTCAATTGGCCTACTCCATTTGTCCCTTTCCCCACCCTCACTTGGGGGGGGGGTGAGGACATCCTAATATTTTCTGAATACCTTGAGTTCTGGACCCCATTTTAAATGTCTATTTGGGGTCCCCCCTCTTGGCTGCACCCTGTAACATGCCAGCCTGTGAACCAAAGGGTCCAGGGTTCGATTCCCAGTCAGGGCATGTGCCTGGGTTGCGGGCCAGGTCTCCAGGAGGGGGTGCTCGAGAGGCAATCAGACATGGATGTTTTTCTCCCTCTCTTTCTACCTTCCCCTCTCTAAAAATAAATAAAAAAATATTTTTAAAAAAGCAAATAACAAGCTAAGAATCAAATACTTTGTGTAATCCATAAGGTAAAATATTTACACTATTGATCATGATAGTGAAAATAAGAAACTGCATCTGAATTTCAGTCCCCTTGCTGTTTTGTAAATATGAATATTATTACTTTTCTCTACAATATTATGAAATACACCTGGATAAAGATAATCTAACAAATCTTTATATATGAAATGCTTACTTTTTGCCAAGAACAGTGCTAGATTTGGGGGTTATAAGATAAATATAGCTCAGTTCCTATCCTTGTGAGATTCATATTTTAAACTGCTAGCACAACCAACCACTTTATTTCAAGGAAAATGTGGCAACAGCAATGATGTACAGTATATGTGTGTGGGAGGCCGCTCTGTGTGGTGTGGGCCCAGCTCCCACTGGAAAATGCACAGGACCCACGCCCACAGATAGGTTCTCCCGTGGGGAATCAGGCCTACAATGTACCTAGACCGCTATGAGTATTGCTTTATGTTAAAACTCCCTCACCCTGAATTGAGGACATTTAATGGAAAGCAACTTCCTAAAAACCATGCTAAACCTTCCAAGGATGAGCGTAACCGGTTTAACCACTTTTGCTTTCTCATTTGCAAATATCCCTCTTTTGTGATGTGATTAGCGGCATTGGCTCCTTTGTTTTCTGTATAAGGTAACCACCTAAAGCGAGCCTGTGCATAGTTAATGAAGACCTCCTTGTAATGTGCCCAGTAAGACAATAAAAGCTCATTGGAGTGAGGGCCAAGGCTTTTGCTCCCCTTGTGAGAAAACCCATGCTCTTCCTTTTCCTCCACAGGACTTGGTACTCCAAGTGAATTTTTCTCATATTTCATCCATAATGACCGGGACCCCATGAGCGGGAGTTCGCATCATATATGGTTATATAGAGAGGGTAGTTAGTTCAGCTTGGTGGTGGTGAGTGTGCAGATGCATGAGGAAGGCTTTCTGATGCTGATAACTAAATGTGAATCTTGAGGACTCAGTGAGCTAAGGAAGGGCACGAGAGTTCCTCAGTTATTTAGACACTCTAGACAGAGGAATCATTCATCATAGGCATAGGGGGCAAGAAGCCTCATACTGGAGCAAGTGTTTGTAATTTGTTATGACAGTAGATTTGAGTTTCCTGAAGTGCATGGTGGGAGATGATGCAGAAACATGGAGGAAGAAGCTCAATTATGAAGGATAGTTTTAGCCATGTAATAGATTAGCTTGGGCATTGTCCTATAGGTGATGGAAAATAGTAACATAAACAGGGGGATGACCAGGTCTGATTTCAATTACCTAGAGCACTCCAGTGCTGGGAATAGGTTAAAGGGGGCTTACAGGAAGACTGGAAACAAGGAAGGATGTGGAAGGAGATTGTTCTCTTCAAGGTGATGGTGATGAGGACTGAATTAGGATAGCGTAAGTAGGACTACAGGCCAAAGGGAGAGACCAGAGCAATACTGCTCACTAATAGAACTAACTCTCCAACTCTGGGTAGATATTTGATTATCCACAAACATAGATAATGAGATTAGTTCCTATCAGAACCAGAGAAAATTAAAAACTTCACTTTCACCCATAATTTCCACCTCTTCCTTATATTTACTCTAAAACACGAAACAGCAGCAAAAGTGCTATTGTGATTTTCAGCTTCATCCCTTCTCTGCTTACTCTTCAATGGCTGGATCACAAAGCAAATAATAACTGAAAGAGTTCAAGAGTTAGAAGGAGAGGCAAAGAAAGGGAAAGAAAATTTACAACCTAGACATTACCTCCCTAAATAAGGAAGATGAGTCTCGTTGAGTTAAATCCACTAACCATCTATTATTCCAAAGGAATATATTATAATCTGAAATTTGCGTCAAGTAAATAAAAGATTCCTATTTTCTTTAGGGCCTAGGCATCATTAATCTAGTTTAAAATGGAAAATCAGTCATTGCATTTTGAAAGAATTAAACCTCTTCTTTTTATTGCCAAAGGCATGAAATACTTCTAGGCTAAATTGTCTTTTTAAAGTGTGGTAAAATTAGCTTATTTTTAGCATTTGGTATTCAAAATAGATTATTATTAGTGTCATAAAAATACATTCCTTTGTAGGGAAAATTTTTATAGTAAAGAACCAACTAATCATATGTTAAATATAATAACATCCTCAAATTGCCTTAGGAAAATCTACTACATATCGTAACATTGGCTTTTAACCTTTAGGGACCTACCAATTTCTCTTTACTAACTTGTCATAGACTATCCAGGTCTATCTCTATAATTGCTATCACATCTGTTGTCTTTTAAAAAGTCCTAGACATGGTAGATGTAATATTGTATCTATTATCAAATTTGCTCTAAAGTTTTTTATTTAATACATTTAGCATTTATTAAAATATAGTAAGTGCACCCTACTACTACTATCATCACTACTACTAGCTAATGTGCATCAAATGTCTGATATGAGCTATATACTTTTTTAAACATTTTACATCTAATGACTAACCTAATTATGGGAAACTATTGTCCTCATTAATTTAGAGAAACTATGCCATTGGTATGAATCACAATATCCTCATCTACCACAATAGTTGAACTGGATGATCACTTAAATTCCTTTCTAGCTTCCTACTTATGTCATATCCACTACCCCCAACTTTCATGACAAAGGGTGAACTCTTTACCTGAAGTCACATGATTGAAAAGAAAGAGGGGGAAAATTGATATTATGGTTACAAAGTCACATTTCTCCAAGTATATAGAAATAATAATAACTATAAAGATACATATATAAAGGCATGCAGAAAATTGTAAATATATAGTACAAATTTCTACCATTTTTCTCCAATTAAAGGATGTTATATTTTACACTCAAAGTAAATATTCCACCGAACTTCCTTTCAGTTGTAAACCAGAAAGTGTTACTTGAATTAAACAGAAATACAAAGGGATAAGCAAAAGTAGGTTAATTACTAGCTATTATTACCTAAAAGGTAGATCATTAGTAAGAATACAAAGTAATAATAACAATAACAACATTAATAACACAAGCAATATAAATAGTACGATAATTAAAGACAAATGATAATACAAGAATGAACTTAGTGTTTAGCATACTCACAACTGTAAACTTACTTTTGCCCACCCTGTACATACATCATAATATTCTTTGCAGATTAAACACTTAGAATCATGAAATGATAGAGCTAAGACAGAACTTGGAGGTTACTTGTTTTGGTCCTTGACCAGCTATATGGTCCCCAGAATCTGAAACAACTACCTATGTGATCTTTGGCCCTCAGGCTATGAAAATTACTGGCTGTATAATTTTTTTTTAATTTTAATTGTTGTTCGAGTACAGTTTTCTGCCCTTAACCCCCATCCCAGCCCACCCCCCGTCCCTCCCCACCTCTCTTCTGTTTCCCTCCCCCCTTGTTATTGTCCATGTGTCTGTCCTTTATACTAGTTCCTTCAAACCCTTCTCCCCTTCCCCTGAAATTCCCTCCCCTCTCCCCTCTGGTCACTGTCAGCCTGTTCTCAATTTCAATCTTGAGTAAATTATTTAACCTCTGAAGAACTCAGTTTTCTCAGCTATAAAATGGAGATACTAGTGTTTTCTTTGCTGATTTGTTGAAGAGCTTCAAGGAGATATAGTCCCAGATAAATGCTCAGTATAGACTAGGTGCTAAATAAAAGATGTTATTATTATTTATTTATATAATTTTAATTGTAATATGCTGTGAAATTGTTTATGGAATATGTGGAATTATACTTTTCAGGAGAAGCAACATATAGAATGTTTTTGAACTAATAATTTTACTAGAAGCAAAATTTTGTCTTATAAGGACATTAAGTTATACATTAATTTGAATAAATTTAGATTTCTGATTTAAACAATGTGGTAAAATGCTTTACTGGAATGATGATAATTAAGTATAATTACAATAGCAAAATATTTTTATATTTAACCTTACGTATAGTCTTTTATCTGAAATAACAGAAGTCATGCATTCTCAGTATCTTTGTTCCAAGATTTCCATTTTGTTACCTCTGCATTTTTATCTCAACTGAACATAAATTTATCTGGGTCACTGTCTACCAGTTGCCGAAGGTCATTTCTATGAAAAGACATTGAACTGTGAGATAAATACAATTGAAACCCAAATTATCATCATATTCAGTTCAATCATTTTATGTGAATACTTTTGACATTTAAAATGTCATATAATTTATAATTTTGCTCAATGTTCCCTGAAAGTTTTTCTATTGCTATAATGTCAATATGTTAATTTTTCAAAACTGACTTATGAAGAATGTGAAGGTCAGTCTGCCTAGAACCTTGCTATGAATCAGCATATTACTGGAGTCTAATAATTCTATTTGAGAAATTAGCACAGATTTCAACATTTCAGCTTAGAAACCATTGTATATTAAGGCAGTTGAAGTTTCTAATTAAGATGCAGTAAACCAATAGTAATTTTAGGCTGTAATAAGAATATAACAAGAATTGATCAGAGAACAAGGAGCTGCAACCCATGAGACAGATTCACGTAGCAACTTGATTTCCACTGAGACAAAGGGGAGGCTAAATTCTACAGTGAAATTTCCTTCCCATGTTCTCCGTTAGGCCCACTGTTTGTAAATGAGGTCTCCCAGTTATGTAGTTCTCCTGCAAGGTGGCAGTTCTCAGTCTGTTAGTACAAAGACTACATCAGGATTCCCCGACAGTGGTTACCTCAGATGGTGTGGGAAGCTGGGTGCTCAGTCTGAGATGTTTCCTAGTCTAGAGTATGTGAGGGGGCCCTGTCAGTAAATGGCTGTAAGGCAGTTAGTGCCCTTAAGGTGTCCTTTAGTTGATCATGTGGAATCCATCGCAGCAGAGAAAGCCCTTCTCCGGATTCACATCAAATGATTCTTTCTTCATACCATGAGAGTTGAGGTATTTTCTTAGCTCATCATTACCTCTTCTGCTTACAAAATAATACTGTTGTGCTTTTCCCGGTTGCTTATTATCATCACTGCTGAAAGTTATTCTCTTCAAAATGGGTGGATGGAGAGATAGATAAATGCCATTATCATTAGTAACATCTCAGAGAAATATACTTGAACCTGTAACTTTTAAAAGACATGCCATGTTTTGCAACCCAATTGATATTTTCTCTTTATTTTACATTTTAAAATATGACTAGCAATATCTTGATGAATATCTTTCTTAATAAATTTATAAAATACTTAATGCTATCATTAAATGTGTGTTGTTTGTCAAAATAGAAAACAATTTTTCACCACTGCTATTGTTGCGGAAAAATAACTCACACACGGGAGAGATGGTGGAGCACGATCCTTTATTTCACGCGCGGACTCAGGGCATAGGGTCTCCAACTCCTGAGCCCCAGTCTCTAACTTTCCAGGGTTTAAATAGCCTCAGACCCCCTGCCTACGTGGCAAAGCGAAGTTACAGAAGCTAAATGCAGAAATTAGGTCTAGCTACCTTATATGGGAAACAAAGGAACAGAGCGCAGGGTCCTAGCACAGAAGCACAGGGTCCTAACACAGAAGTTACAAAGTACAAAGTAGCCTAACACGGGGGTTGCCTGTCACACTATCACCACCATACAACTGTGTGTGTAATTAAAGAGCATGCACACTGGAAATGCAAAAGCAGAAAGAATTCGGTTTTAGGGTTGAACACTCTGTGGTTGAGCTAATGACAATTGGAACTAAAATAATCATATTTCAACTGATACATTTATATATCTTTCTCTTATCAATACCTATCGTTCATAATCCATCACAACTATCAACTCTTGTTTCATTCAGCAAACCTTTGCAAATTATTTACCTTTCACATTTCAGATACCATACAAAAGCGCCTGAAGAAGGAGAAAAAAGCCAAGAGAAAACTGCAGGAAGCTTTGGAATTTGAATCAAAGCGACGGGAGCAAGTAGAACAAGCACTTAAGCAAGCTGCTACTAACGAGAGTGGCCTGAGGATGTTGAAAGGTAATGTCTGATTTGGCCTCATGCACTAACAGAGAGGAAAACCTGAATTAAAAAACAGGGAGGGAGGGAGAAGGAAGGGAGGATGGAAGGGAGGGAGGGAGAAAGGGAGGAAAGAGGTTTTGTCCAGGAATAATTAAAAAATCAATTTGAAGCTAAGCAATTTAAGTTATTAATTAAATTTGTCAAAATAATTTTTATTCCGGGAGATAAATAGTTTCAGGATAACAAGAAATCCTGCTGGCTTTTGCAGTAAAAATGTAGTACTAATAACCTTCTTGCATCTAAACTCTAAATGTTATAGGTCCATTCATATTAAAAAATGCTGATGTTTAAGATTGTTTTATTAAAAACTCTATTTTTTAAAGATTTTATTTATTTTTAGAGAGAGGGGAGGGAGGGAGAAAGAGAGGGAAAGATAAATTGATCCACTGTGTCTCTCACATGCCCGGATGGGAATGGAAACCACAAACAAGGCGCATGCCAGACAGGGAATGGAAACCATGACCTTTCACTTTGCAGGACACACCCAACCAACAGACATCCACTGGTCAGGGCTGCTACTCTATTTTAATGAGCTAAACAGTAGTGGCTCCTTTAATTAAGGCAGTGTTGAGGATTTAAGGAGCACCTGGTTGAAAAAGAATGTTGTAAGTAAATCCCCAGAGATCTTTTGAGAATAGGTGCTTTTGTTATGAAATGTCTTAAAATCACAAACTTTTCTGTTTCCATTTTTAAATATGGAACGCTGAAACACTGTTTTATCTCATAGAATATTCCAGTTCCTCTTTTATAACATATTGACAGCTCGTCTATTTAACTGATATGTGTATATTACCAGGATGAGTCTAAGGATTTTATATACATGTGTACACATACCCCGGACACACATATTACACCCTCATGAATTAAAAGGCAGGTGCTTCATTGCCCTGTACAAAGAATGAATAAAGGATTTTTTACCAATGATCAATCGTATCCTTTCCTTTACAAAAGTTCAAGTCTTGTTTTACTATGACTATCTCAGATCATTCTGCTCACAATCAATAGACAGATCTAGAGTGATATAGATCACTACCTTGTGACAACTGTGCCTCGTTGAGGCAAAGAAGAGAGAGAATAAATATTAATGCATTAATATTTCATACAATGTCAGACAGTGGGAACCAGCATCTTTACTTCCTTAAGGTTTGAAAAGTGACATTTCCAACCAGCAATGGGACAAACGTTCTGTACATTCTTATGATTTGAGGCCCTGAACTTGGAATTCTGAGGCAGTTTCACCTTTTTTTATACACGTCTGAAATCTACATGTAAGTGGTCTCCACTCCAGCTGCAGTGTTCTCTATTATAAAGCAAAAGCAGCTGTTTCTGCAGCAGGAGGGGTACCTTGTACTCAGATAAATTTCCTTCTCACGTTCTTCCTTGATGGCATCGGGTGATCCACTGGCATCTGTTGCCACATTACCCAAGGGTGTCTGAGCAAATATGTATATACAGAAATGTTCATATAAGTGGGGCTTCATATATATGTATAAATTTCACATAGTCACATTTTGTATTAAAATAGAAAATAAGAACCCAACCTCTTTTTTCCTTTTCTCAAGTTGTTTTTTTAAAGCAATTCACGTATCCCTTTGCACCTAGAGCCTATACTACAGAAAGACTACAAGCTGTAACCTGTGTTGTGGTGTTGGCATGTGCCTAGCATAGACAGAATCTCATTATCTATCAGATTTCACAGATGAAAACTACAGCATCAGGACAGAGCACTTCCACTTATGTGATTGTATCTATCTTTTTCTTTTTAAAGATTTTATTTATTTATTTTTTGAGAGAGGGAAAGAGAGAGAGAAAGAGGGGGAAGAAACATCAATGTGTGCTTGCCTCTGGCATGCCGCCTACTGGGGACCTGGCCCACAACCCAGGCATGTGCCCTGGCTGGGAATCGAACCAGCGACCCTTTGGTTTGCAGGCCAGCACTCAATCCACTGAGCCACACCAGCCAGGGCTGTCTTTTCCTTATGCCACAGTGAAGGCATGTTACGTGATAGTCTGAGAGGATTTTTAAGGACAGGTTATTTTCCTGTGATTTATCTCTAGAGAATGAAACGAATAAAGAAATATTTACTGTAGACCTGGAAATGTATGCCCAATTATAGAATTCACCTACAGTTTATAACACTCCTTTCTAACATAAAAAACAAATATATATACAAAAACCAAAAATGCCATGCAACGTTTTTGTGTTATGTATAGGACCAAAGCACTGTCTTACCGATAGTTTTCACTTTAAATGGAATCAGAGGAAAACAGATTTGTACCTTAATCATGAATGTCACTTTTTTCAGATACTGGGATCCCAGATATTGAAATAGAGGACAATGGAACCCCTCATGATAGCACTGCTATGCAAGGTACAGTAACAGCATCTTTTTCTCTGTGAGGTCTTTCTCTCTGGGGTTGGGGCAGGGGTAAGCCTCTGTTCATACTCCTCATATGAGTAACATAAGTTTAGCTCTTCTTACTTTATAACAGACTAAGAAGTCTATATTATTTTTAGAAGGTTATTTATATCCTCATATACATACACATCCATGTAGGTACATAGTGTAAAAAACATAATGTGAGCAAATTTATTGCATGTTTAACTGCTAAAAAGATTCACTTTTATATGTTAAGTATATTCTAAAAATGCATAAATGTTAATATAATTTACCTTTTAGATGTATGCAATAATATGCTTTAAAAGATCTCACTAATATTTGCAAAAGCCACAGGTATAATAATCATAACCTATTGATTATTTAAAAGTGTTATTGACAACATTTTTATCAACCTTTAAATTTCAATGCTAACTTTACAGAATTTTAGAAACCACCTAAATAAGTACAAAAAAGCACAATTTCTTTTTTGTAATTTGCAGGACTCCCATAAATCTTAGGTCTTTTAAGTATCTCTAAAATATTTACTAGTAAGAAAACAGATGGTACAAATCAATATAGAGTCTCAAAAGCACCTACAATATTTGACTGCTGGAGTTTTTCCAGTGTGATTGTAAGGCAGCTTTTTAGCGTCTTGTATGCTGATTAAATTTACTTTCACATTTATTGTGAAAATGTGTCTCACTCTAATAAAAAAAAAGGCATCTCTATGAGAAAATGACTTCCTAACTTTCAAAAAAGAAGAAGACCATGGATATGTTGCTTGCTGGAGGTTGAAGTAATTGGTGCCTTCCCACAGCCTGGTGAAGGCAATAGACCTGGATGTTGATGCAGACCGCATCCCACAGGGTCCGTGTGTTGTGGTTGCGATGAACAAATTCACACAGACTGCAGAAGTCCTGTGGAGAAAAAGGGACAGCATGACCGCTCTCTAAGTGAGAGAGAGGACCCTGACTCCTGCCTAGACAAGCTTTTATTGCTTTTCTGGGCACATTACATGGAGGATGGTTCTCATTTACTATGTACAGGCTCCCTGTAGGTGATTGCCTTTTACAGATAACAAAGGAGAGGAAGCTGCTAATTACTACAAAGAAAAAGGATATTTGCAAATGCAAAGGAAAAAGGGGTTGAAGTGGTTATACTCCATCCTTGGGAGGTTTAGCATAGATTTTAGGAAGTTACTTTAAAGATATGCAATAAACATTTGCTGCCTCAACTCAGGGTGAGGGAGTTTTAGCAAAAACAAGACTCAAAGCAGCCTAGGTACAATGCAGGCTGATTCCCCACAGGAGAACCTATCCGTGGGCCTGGCTCCTGTGTGCCCACCTCGCTCCCCATCGACTTGCCAAATCAGGGGCTGGGCTACATTCCCCATGCCACGTGGAATGGTTCCCTATAGGATGTGACCAATAGAGCTATTTGGGTTTATCTGAGAGTCACCCTTTTATGTGGCAGCTTAACCAAATTCGGGAACCCTCATTCATGTAGTTTTACATGTTATCTGTACAAAACCAGGAGTGTCATAGCTCACAAATCTTCTGAGAATGATTCTGCTGTAGCTGGCCAGACATAACTAATGCATTAACTAGGCGCCTTGCTAGATGTGAAAGCATGAATGTTTAGCTCATTCAGGAAAGTTTTTGCGGTCTCTTATCCCACCTTTGCTTGCCTGCTTTCTTCCCTCGACTTGAAGGCTATGTGTATGTCTGCAAAGCCAATTTGGGTGGGACTCAGTGTTTGATCTCTCCATGCACCACAGTGGGTTCTATGAAGAAAACTCCAGTCGTGGTGGGCTACCACTAGTTGAGGTTGCCACTGTAGATGAGGGCCAGGACATGATTGAATAAGCCTGACTCATTTGATCCCTTCTGAATCTGTGATAAACGTAGTCTTTAGGGAACATTGAGCTTGACTGCATTCCTCCTTCGATTGGGATGTAAGGTCAGCTGTGGAACTGGAAGGGTAAACCAAACATGATCAACAAGTTGTATCTTTGTGATCCTTTACTCTGTGCTTCCAATTCAGCACAGTGTGTTTAATTTATGCGATGCCTTTAGTACATGGGTTTAGCATCTTCCCTACCCTGAGATAAATACAAACTTATGAAGTGTCCCAATGGTATTTCATTTCCATGCAACAAACAACACATATCTTACTCATGGGCCATTGGTTAATTAGGTGATAAAAGCAAAAGGTACATTCACACTCCGTTTGGCACATTTGTTTTTATTTTAATAAAGCCTGTACAAATCAGTTGTTTTCATATTAACTTGTGATTAAGGGAGGACACATTTAATATCTGTATTCACTAAACATAATGTGAGTAATTTCTACTAATTTTTGCTGGTTAAGCATAAGTGAATTAGACCTTTAAAAGGCTAAAGACAGAACTTATTTTAAAGCTAGGGAATTAACTTTTATTATTTTTATCTCAAATTACAAATGAAATTGTCAACTATTTGTAGTTAATGTTGTAAATATATGATAGAATAAAAATTCTCTTGCGAACATTCACCTTTTGTGTTATATTAAATAGTCTTCTTGACAAACGTGATGAAAATGGAAAAGTATACATTTTTACCTCTCTTAGGACAGAATTTAAGCAGCATAAGTCATAAAGTTCTTATCATCAATTTATGGAATGAATGCCATGTGTTAATATTTCAACAGAAACACAATGTAATATATAAAATAAAAATTTTAACCAAAAATGATTTATTCTATTAACCAGGGATATTGCTTTCAGAAAATAGTACTAGAAGTCATCTTAAATATAACCTACCAAATCAAATAACTTAAATAATTATCTGAAGAATCCCAATAGTATTACTTATTAAGATGCTCAGAATTGGAAAACTATGTTTATATGTATTTATGAATTTCAAGAAAATGTATCACATTTGGAAAACATAAAATGCAAAGCTAATTATTATTTTTCCACTCTTCCTAAAGTTTTTACTCTTGTCTGTTATAATCATTTTTCTTCTGTGACTGATTTTAATACTGTTTTCATCACTTTCACTTCCATCACTTATCCAATTTTTAAATAGAAAGATTATTCCCTAACACTGTTTATAAGGGTCAATTCATGTATGCCGATCTGATGCCATTTCCAAAAAATGCATCTCCATCACAGCGAACAATTCAAGCCCCTGTGAAATCTTGTCTCTTCCTATTGTCAGTACCTCTGCTGGATAGAAGTTTATCTAGTACTTTGCCTTTGAAATTCAATTAGTTGCATGGTGACATCTCCTTAAGAGAGTTTAAAGAGGACTTGGAAGAATGTTGCTTGGCCATCCTGAGAAGGAATAAAGTTATATACGATTTTATGATAATTTCCACTTGTCAGATTCAAACACGTATTTGAAATCTAATTAGCTTACATTCTAATGTCTTTCATGTTTTGGATGTCGTTTGACAGACATGATATCATGCAGGGACCACCGTCTGAGAAAAGGATTTCCGTATGTTTTGTAACTTAGCAGTCTATGATAGCGACTCTTCCTGAATATTTTAAGGTGATCAGACAGTGAATGCACACTCACTTTGATGGCCATGTCCACTATTGCTGGAGGTGAAGGATTCGGTAGAATGTATACAGGGTCTGGCAGATATAACACCTGCTGGAGTGTGGTTGCTAGGGTAATAATAGGGGTGTAGTAATTTATAGTTTTAATGAACATTTCACCCAAAATGTCATATAGTGTGCTTGAGTGTGACATTGCCATTGTTACAGAATTACATGCTTATGATTTTGTAATAAAAGATTTGGTAATAAAACAAGAGCGTTATTTGTGCTGGACCCTGTACATTAATACTTTCCTGCCTCAATTCCCATAACTCAGTGGGGACCCTGCAAGACGAGTACATCAACCATCTTATCAACCAATCTCCGCTTCACATAAAATAAACATACCCAGTGTCATTAAGTGCACCTTCAGATCAATGATTTTTGCAAATGACATTCGAGTACCATTTGCGTAGTGCATTTTTGCTGATAAAAGCACATTAAATTAGCACAACTACCAACGCGCTGATAAAAACTTAACTGAACAGCGGTACCATTAGCTAACGAAGTCATATTTTCTCTTTACTGTGTTCTGCCATTTAGTTATTATCCTATTGGAAATCTAATTATAATCCTTTTACTCTCTAGCCAAACTTCACAGTTTTTGCAAGCTTAGCACTGACAAGTGATTTCATTACATTTGATTGCCCGCGCCCAGATTGACTTAACTTCACTTGGGGACCTAAAGGCCCACTCGGTTTCTCAGACTCCCTGTTTGCACATTACAGCAACAGCTCCTTTAATTAATTAGCATGAGCAGCAGTAACGTGAACTGCTGAACAGAAAATAACATCACTTTATGATCGCAGCGAGACTTCTCCTTTTGCATGTTTATACCTTAGTTAACTTTTGTCTAGCTATATCTCATTATTAGGGGCTACTGGAACAGTTGGCAGTACATGCTTCTTAAATTTTGGAAGACAGACATCGTCATCTTGATAAAAATAGAGCAAAAAAACCTGGTATGTGAAGCTTGTACACTTTAGAAAAGAGACAACAGCCTTCATGGATTTTCTACTAATGAAATAAAGTAAAATAAAAAGTTCAGGGGAGACAATACCATAAAGTACAAGGGTAGAGGGACGTATTGTTCCTGTTTCTGCTACTGCATTTGTTTGGGGAAAACAAAACAAAATGGAAAACTAGGAACTGTCTTTGCAAGGGTAATGTCAACCTCTGCGATCAATTTCTACATTGGCTTTTTTGGCTATATGATTGACAATAGCACAAAATTAACACTGGGATATACATTTCTTTTGACATTTTTCCATAAATGTGGTGGAATCTTAAGTAATAGTTTATTTTTTTTATACTAACACGCCTGAAGTAGATATGAAGCCCAGTCTACATGTCAAAAGTAAACCAAATTTTGCCCTGGCTGGTGTGGTTCGCTGGATTGAGTTCTGGCCTGTGAACCAAAGAGTCACCGTTTAGATTCCCAGTCAGGGCACATGCTTGGGTTTCAGGCCAGGTCCCCAGTAGGAGGTGTGTGAGAGGCTATTACACATTGATATTTCCCTCTTTTTCCTTCCCTTCCCCTTCTCTAAAAATAAATAAATAAAATCTTTTTAAAAAGTAAACCAAATTTTGAAAGGTTAACCCACTTAACCTTTTCTTCCATCTGAACCATTTCTTTTGTTTTAAAAAAATGTGGGGGCTTACCCATGGTTCTGTCTCTGTTCTTCTTGTTTTCTTAGTTTGATTTTTAGATTCAATTATTGATAGATATGTACTTTTTGCCAGTTAGTTCTAATGGCATTGCTCTGATCATTTTTCTGATCATAGTTCTGATATTATTTTTCTTAAATAAATCCCTTTAACATTTCATGGAATAAAGGTTTGGTGATGATGAACTCCTTTAGTTTCATATTGTCTGGGAAGCTCTTTGTCTGCCCTTTGATTCTCAATGATAGCTTTGCTGGGTAGAGCAGTCTTGGTTGTAGGCCCCTGCTTTTCATGACTTTGAATATTTCTTGCCAGTCCCTTCTTGCCTACAAAGTTTCTTTTGAGAAATCAGCTTACAGTCTTATGGGAGCTCCCCTGCAGGTAACTAACCACTTTTCTCTTGCTGCTTTTAAGATTCTCTCTGTATCTTTAACCTTTGGCATTTTAATTATGATGTCAAAAATACACACATTGTATTTTACAGTGTAATTTAATATAGATATTTATAATGTGTAACTTTGACATATATTTATACTATCAAAGATATATCAATATGTATATTTTTACCCATTATCTCAAAATCAACCTGAACTGCACATAGTCTTCCTTGATTTGCAACATCCTTTTCTTCTCTCTTTGCTACTTGCATGGAAATCTTTAACACTCCTCCAAAAAAGCTTAAGATGCCATGCCAAACCTTATTGCAAGCAATTACAGTTGAGCTAAGTTTGTCATTGCAGAAGTTGGTAGAACAGCAGTGAAATTGCTACTAGGAGCAAGTCGGGGGACTTGAAATAATAAACCACCTATGATTTCTTGCCACGTATGTGATATGACAAGAAAAATTAAAAAGAGAGCAGATAGAATTTCTCCATAGGGTTTTCTATCAAGTCCAGCAGACTACTTCCTGTCCTACCTTCATTAATCATTAATCCCCCCCCCCATTTGTTGTCTTGTACCATGTTGGAAGATATACACAGGTACTGTAATATTCCCATTTTAAAGTGGAAATGTTTTGTAAACTATACAGCACGTCAGAGATTAGAGAAATTGTGAGAAATGGGGTCTTTTCCTCTTAAATGCTTCCTTGAAGAGTAGGAGCCTTTTACCACCCAGAGAAACCTCTACTGAACCAGCATCACACCCGTGATCAAGCATCTTTCTCTAAAGCAGTAGTTTTTTTCCCCCTGTAAGTTTCTCTAGATGGTCTGAGATTTTGCTTTCTTCCCCAGGAAGTATTTGTCTCTCACTTTTTTCATCCTCCACAATTTTTTTTTCAAATCTTGATTGACGGTATCTTCCAGACCATGTGTGTCTGCTGTGAAATACCTGTCAGATTATAGCACACAGTATTCTTCTAGTTATTTCTTGGGAGAATGTGAAAAGCTTACATCGTGAGATAATTTAATGCCTAGTTGTCATGGGGCTGCTTGCAGCATTTGTCATTAGATTGTTAACAGAATATTTGTGATGACTGAAAGTCTGTCACACTAATTGTGATGACAGTAAAAAATTTTGACAGATCTGAGTTATACTTCTACTTATATTTCATTCACATAATAGATAACATTGTAGTTGAAGTGATAGCAAGATAGTAAGGTTTCCAGAGCAAAATAGGTTGTTCTGCTTGTCGGCATTTTGGAGTCTACAAAAGTAATGTATTAATTAAAACATCTTCCTGACTATGATCTAGAAAGGTTGTTTAACTCACCTCTTATAACTGCTTAACCAGTTATGCCTCATTCTCTTTACATATGCAATACAATTTTTTTAAATTTAGGATTCGCCCTATCTCAGATATATCTGAGAAACACAGAAAGGAAAGCCTTCCTCTGATTAAAAGTTTGTCTTATTATTTACTTTCACATTTTTAGATTGTATTTATTTACTTTTAGAGAGAAGGAAAGGGAGGGAGAAAGAGAGGTAGAGAAACATCAGTGTGTGGTTGCTTCTCACACTCCCCCCACTGGAGACCTGGCCTACAACCCAGGCATGTTCCTTGACTGGGAATTGAACCAACGAACTTTCAGTTTGCAGGCGGGCATTCAGTTCACTGAGCCACACCAGCCAGGGTATATTTGTGTTTTAATTATGAAAACAGACACCATTTTCATAGAAGGCTGTGACAATATGCCATCATTGTCACACCACTTTAAAAAATGGAATTACTCTGTTGCTGCCACATTTATTGGCACATAAAATTTGCGCTGTGTGGTTCTTCTGTGCCAAGTTGCTCATTGTAGATGGAATGAGGAATTGATAGCCCAAAATTAGAATAGTCAGGAGAAAAGACAATACCTAGTGTTTGGATAGCCTGGAGAACTTTGTGCTTTCTCATTGGTAACAGTTCAGTCACAAAGAGGAGCTCGTGTGTGTGCCTTTCTTAACACATACATCCTCTAGCAGGATTATCCCCATGTGATAGGTAAGGAAGATATCCTGACCCCTGTTTTGCAAGTAGGGAAATAACCTAAGAGAAGTTAATTGGCTTGCAATTGACTACGGGTTCTAACACACAGGGATGTAAAATCCCTCTCTAATCGTTCTCACTATCATTCCATATGATAGTGCCACTATCTCTACATACCTGTAAAAATCTGTCATAGTTTGTTAGCTAGCAGGATACATTAAGTGGAGTATAATATTATCCCATGCAAAACAACTCATAAGGGTTAGAGGGATGGCTTCACCAGTGTGTAGTTAATTAACCAAGTATAATTTAATAACTTCTGCCTTAAGACTTTGCAGAGACTGGGTGAAGGTGACACAAATACCATACATCTGTCTTCTCTATTTAAAACTGTCGGAAATAGTAATAGAATGAAAGTTTCCTATTTGTGGCTAAACTCATATCATATCACCCTATCAGAACTAGACCTTAATAGATACTCAGTTATATAATTTCAGGCCAGAATTCCTTACTGTGGGTCATTAAGATAAATTTTTATCTGTTCTGGGGAACTTCTTTCTCATTCATAGAAGCCATGTAACATTGATTTTGAAAATCAAAGTGAATTTAAAGAGAGACATTCTTTAGAATTTTATATACAACCCCTTCCTCCTTAAAGTCCCCTCACAATGTACGGTTTACTTGTTTAATGTGTGAGCATTAACATTGGCCATAGTCTACATACCAAAGATGGTAGCTACTTTACCCTAATAATGTAAAGGGTTATTTGGGCAACATTCTTACCAAATTCTCTGTTAGCTTTTTAAAAAGCATCATAAAGTTTTCTTCTCTATTTCCTTATTCTCAGTTGACTCAGAGCTCAGGTGCAGAAGATGGCTGGT
This sequence comes from Tonatia bakeri, assembly GCA_004024845.1. Classification (NCBI taxonomy): domain Eukaryota; kingdom Metazoa; phylum Chordata; class Mammalia; order Chiroptera; family Phyllostomidae; genus Tonatia; species Tonatia bakeri. The sequence continues at coordinate 17,920 of PVIA01010876.1, read as the reverse complement.
ATTTTAAAACATGGTGAGGGTGCCTGACCTGAGATTCTCTCTCCCGAGATTGTGATTCTTTAGACACAAAACGACCAAATTTGGTTGGAGCAGCGTTATCTGTGGGCTGTTCCCTGGAAATAAAGATGGAGAAATTACCAAGAAAAAAAAGAGAAATCATTGGTAAACTATTGACATTAGTTCACAGATAAGTTAGCTACTTGAAATAAACATTTGATGCCCCAAAGCATAGTAGTGATGAGAAAACTATTAGTTTTTAAGAAAATCCCATTATTTATACAGGTGAATAAGAGGTGAGGAAACACCAGGAGAAAAACCATGAGTCCTCGGTAGGAAAAATATTTTTTTTCTAAACATAAATTTAAACCTTCAAAAAACATTATGGACACAGTTCTTGGTAGTTTCAAAAAGTAGTGAGAAATTACTTTTAAATAACCATTATGTCAAGGAAGGAAACCTCATCCTGACGGGAAATTGCAATCATCAACAAAGATTTCAACTCACAAAAGGGTGTGGATCTTCAGTCTGTGAAGGGGAAAAGAAACCTTTCTAAATGCCTTGCTTATTAAGCTAGTCATGTGCTTCACTGCAGGTCATAAAGCAGTAGAACATGCATAAGGGGCTCATAAGCATATTTTAGAGTTAGGAAATATCATTTACACAATTTCTATGTTGTCAATATCACCCCCAGAGATTAAGCTTTCAACTACTGTAAATCTATGGTTTTGCTCACCTTTGTATAATTTCATTTTTAATAGAATGAGACTTATACATCAAGGAATATATGATTAAGGAATAAGCCAAATAAAACAATACTTTTCTTGCATACAGATTTATTGAACTGATGAACATATATATATATAGCATGGCAAAATACAATAAAGCCATTTTGTGGTTTTCAGAGTTCATTGAGTAGATTTCGGATTTGGATTTCTTTTTGTTGGAATGAAATTTTGATCCAGTTTTTTTGTTTTCTTTGCAGCCTGAACGCTGATGCCTGAACTCCAGCTGATCATAGGCACAAATAGCGTGCTGTGGCAGTTACCTGCTTCTTTAGTGTTGTAATTCTTTTTAGCATTCATACTCAAATTGTTAAACTATGGAACCATCAGTTTCTGTTTGTTTATTACCAATAAATAAAACCTTGCACGTACAGGCAAAATGTGCTAGAGAATGGGCTTTCCACATTTTTAGGGGATAATCATAATGATGATTGTGATCTTGTACACTTCGATAACCCCTTTCTTCCACACAGCATCTTAGTCCGGTAAGTAGGTGGAAGAAGTTTTTAGACAGAGAAAATGCTATTTCTAAATGGTGTGGCAGAAATTTAAAGGCAGACACAGCCACTTCAAGCTGTGATTACTATGAAATAGCTTTATGTTTGGCTGACCTGGGATTGAACAGGAATGATGTGAGAGGGTAATCCATTTGTGCAAATGATCAATATATGTTATGACTATTTTAGAGCTCATCTTTCTAAAAGATACATGTTGCTTGTAGTGCTCGCTAAGGGAATAGAGAGAGGTCCAGTTTGTAGTTATCACCATGGCCAGTTCTTCTTTTGATCTGTCGAAGGGTGGAGCAGTTTCCTTAATCCCTTTCTACTCGCACATTCCTAATCTGTAAAGAAGAGGCAGTGATATAAACACATACCCAAGCTACTGAAAACACCCCTTGAATTCTTTTTCCTCAAGGAAAAAGGCAGATATGATGGGCCAGTCACATCACAAATACTTTCCTCTGCTCACCCTCTGGCTTACACATGGCAAGATGCCTAAAGTGTTCCAATGATTAGAACCAAATGGGTCATTTAGCTTGAATCCCCCAGGAAATGGCCTCGCATATCTTTAACTTTTTTTACTTAGTGGAGACTTGGACAAAGGGGGCTGGCAAAATACCTGTCATCATTATTTTAATGCCTCCTAGGAATCAAATAGAGCACTATTACAATGTATTAAACGGTACTCGAGTGATCAAAATGACCTGATGCCCTTCCTAAAGTGCCCGTCTTACACAAGCAAAATCTGATACACTCGTTATTTTTACATGTGCTTGAGAATGAAGTTGTAGTAACAAAAACACCACTCATTGTATGGAAAAGGCCATAATCACTTCCTTGTGGCACTACATGCCATTACTTCTGGAATGGCCACCTACCCTATACACTTCTGAATATGACATCACTTTATTTTAATGTGACATTCCAGTCATTCCATGCTCTGAAGAACTTTCTTGTGTGGCACAGGCATTTGGCTTCTGGTGCTTTCTAGAGCCTCTAGAAGGAGGTTTACTTGTATCTACTTTAACTGAAGTTAGTGTAATAATGCAAATTAGAAGTATGTCATGGAGGAGGACTGGGGCATTTAAATAACATTTTTAAAAATTTTATTAATGCCAAATATCTGAATTGAATAACATAGAGGTATGACTAAAAAATATAATATTCAGAAAAGTCTCATTATTTGACAAGCAAACAGCATTTATTGAACTATAGGGGACATTGAACAGCATTTTCAAATGAACCAAGTCACTTAAAAACAAACTAGTGTCTGCCCTGGCGGGTGTAGCTCAGTGGATTGAGCTCGGGCTGTGAACCAGGCATTGCAGGTTCGATTCCCAGTCAGGGCACATGCCTAGGTTGCAGGCCATGTCCCCCAGCAACCGCACATTGATGTTTCTCTCTCTCTCTCTCTCTTTCTCCCTCCCTTCCCTCTCTAAAAATAAATGAATAAAATCTTTAAAAAACAAACAAACAAACTAGTGTCTTTCTACAAATAGGTATGTTTAACTGACTTTGGTTGAATTATAATGCATACCTATGTTTTTGCTGGCCTTTCCCCGCATATCTGCCTTTATTATGATACCTGATTTTAGCTTTTTCCTTTTTGTCAGCCTCAGATATACAGGGTCCAGCGGAAGTAATGCCTGTTGGAGTGTGGTTGGTAGGGTAATAATATGGGTGTGATAATTTATAGTTTTAATCTGAACATTTCACCTAAAATGTCACATGGTGTACTTGAGTGTTATATTGCTATGTTATAGAATTAAATGGTTATGATTTTGTCATAAAAGATTTTGTAATTAAAAGGGGTGTTATTTGTGCCAGACCCTGTATGTAAGAAAATCACACATTTAAATTTGGAAGAGTCAGAACAGCTGTTTCGAGATAACTCAGCTGATCCGCAGAGGCACATCCCTGGTACAGAAGGACTGTATGGACCTTTGTCCTTATTTTTAAAATGGTCATATTTGTGTCTCAAATTCCCCTTTTTACTTATCTAATAAATCTTAAGGCACTAAATGTCTGTTCTCCCCAAAGGTCAGTGGTTGTCCCTCATTGCAAGTTCCAAGCTCCCTCTGTGGAGAGGCTTTGTTCCTTGTTCTTCCTGATCTTTCATCTTGTTTACATCCAAAATGCATATTACATCATCTCTGCCTGGACTCAAGTCCAAAACCCTCTTAAAAACGTGAAACGTTCCATTACTAATTAGCTGTTTCCTGTTCCTAATGAAGTGAATAGGCTGGGTCCGGATTAAAATTCAGCTACTGCTCTCCTCTGTTTATGGTTCCAGATGTTTTTGTTTTATCTAGGAGTTTACTTTGACAGTTACTACTAAATGATAAATCACTCATATTACAGCTGAAATGCGTTCTGAAATGGAAATGTGGCAAACTTTGAGATGGCTCCAAGAACCCGTGTCAGTTACTGAGTCAGCGTTTGCTCCTCCCTTAGGATCAGTCAGTACTGGTACCTGTGAAACAGTAACACAAAGTGTCAACATTAGCATGCGACACAAAAGTCTATTTTGCTACTATTATATGCTAAATTAGGAGAAAAACTTTTACTACTACAAAATCTCACTTTCATTGTATTCTGGATAGAAAAAATGAACTCATAGTAATACTGTCTTCTTTTTGGTGGCCTCGTTTTTCTTCGGATTTTTGATCCGCTGTTGGGAACAGTTTGTGATAGGCCTTACAAACTGGCACATTTAATGAAGGATGTGAGCAGAAATGTTTGTCTTTTTTATAAGGTATATAATTAAACATGATAAACAAGGAAGATTTTCCAAAATTTCATTTTTTTTCTAAAGGGCAGTGATGATTGCTTTGTGGCATTTGTTACTAGGGTTATGTCCTGTTTTTTTCACTGGATATTAGTTTTGTTTTGTGATCACTTTCAAGTTGGTAATGTTCACAGTTTCTATGGCATGAGTTAAGCAGTTTAGCTATTTTGTATACATTCCAATCCTGATAAAATGAGTGTCTGCCTTTTGATGTTGAAGAACTTCCCTTTGACATTTAGGCTTTGTGTACAGAGGGTGAGGTAGGCTGGAAAACTGAGCAACTATCTGGTGAATTTGATCAGAATAAATATTCTCAGATGCCACAAAGGAGTCTGAACAATTCTCTGGGGTGGCAAATGACCAGAAAGTTTTCAAAAATTCAAGTTTTGTTTTCTTCTGGTCACTGAAAGTATTCATGTGGATTTCATCGGTCTTTTGTCTGGTAGCCCTGAAATGAACTCTGACCCTCCAGGTCATGTCAGCAACATAAACACAAATTGTTTTGTTCTTCTATCCCTTACCATACCCTTGTTTTTGATTCAGAGACACTATCCAGAAAATTCCCCAGACATCCTGCAATACCTTCTACACAAAAAGAATAAATATTTTAATTATTTTATATACAAGGCTCAAAAAGGATATATTTTCCTCCTGACAGTGCTAACCTTTGACACTACTGAATTAGTGTTTTAGACTGGGTTGATCAGTCCAACAATGAAAATGCAGTCTCTTTTCTATGTGAAGATGATACTTTTCACTCAGACACGTAGACTTTAAGTGTCGGTGATGGATTTGTACTGATCATCCACACTTTGTTTTCCGGCTCTTTTGTGACTAATTTTTATGAGGTTGCTGGCTAGAGCCTGCGGCCCTAACACATAGCTATATGAAGACAGCAAGGCTAGACTAAAAGAGGTAGAGTCATTTTTTGAAAATTAATTCCAATTAGAGTTTCTCCTCATACCATCAAATATTTTCTAACCCTGGAAAGGCATGGGTTCTTTTGAATACCAACATTTCCATAGATACCGGTTTGACCCAACACTATGGTTAAAATCAGAATCAGAACTGGAAAAGAATCACACAGTTTCCTGGTTAACCCGAGGAGAGAAATGCTAAGTATTCAAAGCTGTCATTCCCTTATGTCATGACTGGATACTCCTTTCTCTCTGTTTTGGTGCAGCATAGGATCTCACATATCACCATTATGTCCAAAAAGCAAAAGTAATGTAGATAACTATAGACATCATCGTTTATGAAAAGAGTTGTAATATGTCAGTGCTGTGGAAAGAACATAAGCTGCAGCATGAAACTTGAGGGAATCATTGAAAACGGATGCACTGACATATAGGATTGCTATGAAATTTCAAATTTTATTGATACTGAATGAAGCCTGTTACATCATGTCATTTAGGTTCCCAAAGATGGGTTAGTATGTTTAAGCACTGATCTGACTTATTCCTCAGAAGAATTAACTTGCTTTCTGTTTTTTAAAGGAGGTAACTTTTACTGTTTAGCAATGGTACAATAGCTGTGCTCAGCCTGAAAGGCTTTACATGAATGAAGATGCTCATCATTCCAGTTTATCTCTGAAACTCTTCAACATTGAGTTGTTGCAGTTGTGTTTATCAGCAAAGCTTTGTTTACTGAAGCAGCTATTCAATCTACATTGTGTTATAAAAAAAAGGAACGTGTGTACATTTAAAAAACAATGATGTGAACTTTGTCCTCGCATTAGTTTGACCAGTTTAAGAATATGAGCTAAATCCTCATGGCTTAAGTATCTTGACCATATTTGATGCTTTTCTATGCTCACTTCAGCTTGGCTTTTTGTCTTTTAAGAAAAAGAAATTCGGTAGTGTGTTAGAGACTAGAAACATATGTACGGTTTCTTTGTTCTACTATATATTAAGTTAAAGTACACCTTCTTTGTTAAAAATGTACTTGCTAAACTTCAGCATAAATAAAAGCATTTTGACTTTGTCAGTTGTCACTAAGTTTTTATTTTCAAGTTGCCAACTGTAGTCCTTAAAGGAGAGTCCTAGCACAAATGAAAATATAGGACCTAGGAAAGCATTTGAAAAGCTTTCTGTGGTTTGATTACTTTCAAACAAATAAGAACTTACATCGTATTTTCAGCCCACCTGTTTAAATAGACCAACAGTAGTTTCCTCACTTGTTCTACAGAATCATGCCAGACTTCATATTTCTGGCTGTGTGTGCTGAGCAAACCTGCTTCTAGGCGGAAGTGTTGTCCTGAGACACAGGAAAAGTGTGATGGGTGAAGACTGAAAAATGTTTTCTGAATACGTAGTATTTCTACAGATTTCTTCTCAAACCACCCTCAGTAGAGGATAAAAAAAGAAAAAGAAAACAAAGGAGCTTATATCTACTCTGCCCAAAGAAATTCCAGGCATCCATATCTAAATTTCCATTACACCTAATGCAGGGGTGTCAAACTCATTTTCACCAGGGACCACATCAGCCTCACGGTTGCCTTCCAAGGGCGGAATGTCATTTTAGGACTGTATACATGTAACTACTTCTTAACTAAGGGCAAAGAGCTCCTCAGCACTGCCACCAGGTAGAAACAAGATGCAGAGACAGATAAAACAAGGTGGAGGGCCTTGTTTTTGCCACCTATGACCTAATGAAATAGCAAGGGTACATATTTTTTCAAAAGCTTAATGCCATAGACCTGCCTTACAATTTATCTTGTCTGTCTTCACCTTCTCTTTGGTTAAAATCCTGGAGCCCACCCAGCTTCTGGTGACCAAGCAACCTGTCAATTTTTCTGTTTTACTCCTCACCCTACCCTGTAAAGGATATGTTGTATACCACAGGGCTTCTAGCCAGTCAGGCAGAAACTGTAAGTCTTGTACTTTGGAACCATGCTGCTTAATTCTGTAGATGTTTTGCCTCACCATCACCTCTTCACCATTCATATTTATGAAAATTTTAAGATTTTTGAGAATGTCGTGGCTGCTGTGGCTGAGTGGATTGAGTGCCGGCCTGTAGTCACTGGTCTGATTCCCAGTCAGGGCACGTGCCTGGATTGCAGGCCAGGTCCCCAGTCAGGGGCACAAAAGGGACAACCACACATTGATGTTTCTCTTTCTTTCCTTCTCCATCCCTTCCCCTCTCTCTAAAGATAAATAAATAAAATCCTTTACCAAAGGTTCCTGAGAAAACTACAAGCTCTTTTACTCAAGAAGAGAAAAAACCATGAGTTTGTGATTTTTTTTGGGGGGGAGATGCTAAGCAAGCCAGTAGTATGCCTGACCCCATCATAGTACGATAAGCAGGGCACCAAATACTCAGTCATATGATGGGCAAGATTGCTTGATTGAATGCCCAATGCAGTGACCAGAGAAAGCCTGTGTTGTTAGTAGTCAAACTCAGGAGTCCAGGTGCCCAGTGCTGTCTGTGGTTTAGCCTTATCTAGTAACAGTTATCCATACCATATAGGATTAACATTGATGGGGGTGGGGTACCATTGTGGGTCAAGTGATGGCTGGGACCCCTTGGGAAGTGGAGTCAACTACAGGAATCTCTAGGTATTTGGAGCCCATTTCATTGGCTCATCTGGGGAGCCTTAGCAAGGAAATTGCTAAGAGTGAAGCTCACTCTGCACCTCCATGTTTCCTGGGATAGGGTTGCTTGCCATGTCAATGCCAACCCTTGATCACCCTTCCACACCTTCCTCCTCACCACTCCCTCCCTCCTTCAATGTAAGAATCTCAGTCTTAAGAAAATGGTCTGAGTGTAAGATAGGAATTTCCTCATTGCAGGGCAGTGGTTTCATTGTATATGAGTTCTTTCTCAGGTATAAACCCTGCACAGCGGGGCAGAGTGGTTTTAAACCATTTCGCTTGCATTTGCTCTGGAGAACACATTTTACATTCATCCTGAGACTGTGGGTACAGGAGCTGGACCTGACTTATGCAAACTTGAGGGACTCTGACTTCAAGGTCACTGTGTATGGAGTTGGATGGGGGATACAATGGCTCTTACCTTCAGACATACTCACATTACCTTCATTTGTAATTGAACTGTACTTTAATGGGATCTTCCCATGCCAGTCTGATCACCTAACCATTCTGGCGATCCAAGTGTCATTGTATTCAACTAACTGATATTTTTATAAATGAACCCTGAGGGATTTGGCAATGAAGGCCCCTTCTATCAACAAACAGCAATACTGTGCCTTCTTACTCAAGGATTAGTGTCTCTGTGGATGGTGTATCAAAAATAATTTGTAGTTGAATTTTAGATTAGGCAGTGAGTGGGAGGATCTTCAAAGACCATCAGTAGTGTGACAGCTCAAAGGTAGGTGCACAATTACTATTTGAACAGTTATAATGCAAGGAGTGGCTTCTTTTGTTAGACAGCTCTCAATATTAGAAGGGTCAGAACTGATATTGAACCAAAATTTTGCCACTTCAACTTAAACTGATTGGAAGAAAACTACCTTAAATCACACACATAGCTCCTTATTTAAAATGATAGAAATCCTTCAGATGTTATAGGTAATGTAAAATGAATGCACAGTTTTATCCCCATTTGCAGTTATGTGCACGCATAATTGACACACCCAGTACACACACACAAAACACATCTGCTTATATTTGTAAATAAATGACTAATATCAAATATGGACTTTAAAAAAATTTTCACCTGATTCAGTTCTCTTTGGAAATACATGAGCAGCTAAGTTATGATACCTGAAAAGAAAGTCAGGTGTGAAGGTAGTTGGCTCCCATTGGGAAGGGTGGTAGTCATTTCATCATATCAATGCCTAGAGGTGGGTGATGGTCCTGAAGCTCACCTCTTTAATGGTTTGAATAATAAGTCCCCCTTATCAGCCTCATCCTGGCCATATAATAGTTTGCCTTTTAAACCCTATGTCAGTTACATGGCAGTCTTTCTCTAAAGTTAATAGTTTTAAACTAAAGACAGTAGTACTGAGAACACATACCTGGGACTTTTGTTTTAAGTTCTGATAACATGATTAGAAGTACGGATGGTTGAAATTCCAGTAAAGCAAATGTATTGATTTAACAATGGTGAGGCTGCCTAGGATATGAAGTATATTTATTAAAATCTTTGTAATGTATCTATGCTCCATCCACAGCTTCCCTTAATTAAATCATGGAGCTGTGGTGACCAGTACAAACTACAATAAGCTCAAATGCAGTTGAAATCAGCTAATGTCTCAGGTCATGTCATGATAATTCATTATGTTATGATTGAGTCTTCACCTTTGGATGACTTTTTTTTAAGATTTTATTTTAGACAGAGAGGAAAGGAGGGAGAAAGAGAGGGAGAGAAACATCCATGTATGGTTCCCTCTTGCACACCCCCTACTGGGAACCTGGCCCACAACCCAGACATGTGCCCTGACTGGGAATCCAACTGGCAACCCTTTGGTTCACAGCTGGTACTCAATACACTGAGCCACATCAGCCAGGACTGGGTGACTTTCTTTTAACCAAGTTAAATCCATAATACTTTACATAAAATTTAAGGTAACAATATGGTAGATTTTTTTCTCTTGGGTGTCATTTGAACTTAGCAGGATGTGAAACTTTTTAAAATTCTAGAGCAACAGGAACACACCAAAAAAAAAAATCTATCGTAAGTAGTCAAACAGGAGAATTAAAATTAAAAAGCAAGTATTTAGGTGCAAGTCAATGCCTAACATTGAAAATAATTCTTTATATTACAAGAAATTTCCAATATGGTTGAGGCAACAGGGTTTACAATATATTTAGAAGTTACTCCAAATGCTAAACAATTAAAATGCAATGTGTATGGTGCAAAGGCTAAAGGAGAAAGAACACGTTATAGATATGAATAATGGGTCAGCATTATTTAACTTGAATAGGGCTCTAGAGAACAAGACAGACTGAGGGGTGAAGGGCAAAGAGAAGAGATCCGCACCAGCTAACACTAACATTAAGAATTTGCAGTGGTGTGTCCAGTCCTTGGCACCGTGAGGAACCCACTAAAAGGAAGCACAAATTCTTGTTCAACTCTAGAGGGAGACAAGATTTGATGACGTAAGATAGGAAGAAATTATAGAGCCCCTTGAGTAGAAAGCAATGAACATATCCCAGGAACCCACCATCTAAGAGATTAATCTGAGAGGAGTGTGGGATGGGTGGAGTGGAGGAAGAGACAGGAGGGGAGACAGGTACATCATAAGGTAACACTTTCCTATTTTGCTCTACATATTTCTAATTTAAGACCAGTATTTCTTGTAATTAAGGAGACACACTTGTAATGAATTTTCACAAAACCATACAGGTTTCAAGTGTACAACTCAATAAAACATCATCCATATGCAGCACTGTGCACCCATCAGCCCAAGCAAAGTATCTCTCCAACCCCACTTTACCTCCCTGTGTCCATTCTAGCTCTCCCTACTACTCCTTTCCCTCTGGCTATCACTGCGCTGTTGTCTGTGTCTGTATTTTATATGTGTATATGTGTGTGTCACATGTACTCACACACACATATATATATACACAAATATATGATGCTTAAGTTTTTCACCTTTTTTTCACCCAGCACCCAAACCCCTCTCCTCTGATAGCTATCAGTCTGTTCAAAGTTATCTCTGAGTCTGTTTCTATTTTGATTATTTTTTTCTTTAAATTCTACATATAAATGAAATCATGCTATTTGTCTTTCTCTGATTTACTTCACTTATCACAATACCCTGTAGGTATATTCACACTGTCACAAAAGGTAAAATTGAATTATTTTTTATAGCTGAATAGTATTCCATTGTGTAAAGGTACCATAGCTTTTTTTATCCACTCATCTACTGGTGGGCACTTGGGTTGCTTCCAAATCTTAGCTATTGTAAATAATGCTGCAATGTATAGAGGGGTGCATATATCCTTTTGAATTAGTGTTTTGGTTTTCTTTGGATATATTCCAAAATTTTGACTCACTGGGCCATAAATAAAGGTTTAAAAAATAGATTAGAATTGTTATATGTGGGAATTTTGGCTTATAGATTAACTGGCCATTACCTGAAATTTAACTCTCAACACTTTTGACCACTAATATTAGAATCCTAACTTTGATTTGTTTCCTTTGTTCTCTCCGATTTATCCAAGAATACAAAATTTTCTTAAACCTCATGTTTTATCATTGCTCTTAATAGTTTTAATTAAAGTATACTTCTGTCTTCAAGAAAAAAAATTTTATGTATATATCCAAGCTTCACAGTGCTGATAGTACATTTTAATCCTCTTGGTTTTTTCACTCATTGATAGCTTTGGCATTCTCAAGACTATTTACACTTTGTTGCCTCTCAAAACTGTATGCCTAAGTTACCAATCATGGAGGTGGCTTTCATTTTTAAGACAAAGTACTTGTGTAAACGTACCACAGTTTTTTGATCCATTCGTTTACTGATGGGCACTTAGGTTGCTTCCAGCTCTTGGCTATTGTGAGTTTTGCTGCTATGAACATTGGGGTGCATAGGTTCTTTTGCATTGGCATTTCAGAGTTCTTAGGATATAATCCCAGCAGAGGAATTGCCAAGTCAAAAGGCAGTTCCATTTTTAGTTTTCTGAGGAAATTCCAAACTGTTTTCCACAGTGGCTGCACCAGTTTACATTCCCACCAAGAGCATGGATGGAACTGGAGAGCATTATGGTAACTTAAATAAGCCAGGTGGTGAAAGACAAATACCATAGGATCTCACCTATAAGTGGAACCTAATCAACAAAACAAACAAGTGAGCAAAATAGAACCCGAGACATGGAAATAAAGAACAAACTGACCATAACCAGAGTGGAGGGGGGAGGGGATAATGGGAGGAAAGGGGGAAGGGTTTTCAGGAACATGTATAAAGGACACATGGACAAAACCAAAAAGTGGTAGGATCAAAGGTGGGAGGTGGGAATGGGTGGGGTGGGGAGGCATGGTGGTGGGAAAATGGAGACAACTATACTTGAACAACAATAAAAAAAGTATTTACTGGTAATATAATTTTTTCATATCTGTGGCTTGTAGTATTGTTTTTCTGATTTCACATTTCCTATCCCTCATAACATACCTACCAATACGGTGCAGGACATCCTGCTGTTGATGGTTTGGTCATACTTACTTATAATCTGGAGTTCGTAAGGATTTCCTGTCAATTTTTTGAAAGATGTGATCCTTTCTTTCCCTTATCATGTTTTTTATTTTAGGAATGTTGTTATGGGGATACAGATATTATATAGCTGCCTCAATGACAACACCAGCAGTTTTCTTTAATTATCTTTGTATTATTCTAAACACGTTTTTAATTGTTTATTGTGGTAAGAACACTTAATATGAGTTATACTCACTTAACAATTTTAAGTGCACAACACAGTATTGATTAAATATAAGGACAATGTTGTATGCACCAAAGATCTCTGGAGCATTCATTTTTATATATAACTGAAATATTATACCCTTTGAAAAACTTCCCATTTTTCTCACCTTCTGCTCCTAGTGACCACCATTCTAATTTTCTGCTTCTACCAAGTTGATGTTTTTAATTATCTCATATAAATAAAATGTCTTGCTATTCTTCTTCTGTGATTGGCTTATTTCACTTACAATGTCATCCAGGTTGTTGTATGTGGCAGGATTTCTTTTATTTTAATGACTGAATAATATTCTGTCACAAAGTGGAATTCGCTTCAGCAGACCTTCTGCAATCTTTTTTTGCATATGCTGTTTGTGAAGTTTGTTGGATCCCCCTCTGTTGTCTGGTGATGGCCACTTGGCATGTTGGTTCTGGGTCCTTGGGAGGGACTGCAGCTCAGACCAATGTCAGACACTGTCCATGTCTGGCCCTCGGCAACCTCCTTGAAACTATAACAGATCTACAGTCTGTGGCTGGCCTGTGCAGGGGGCGAGTGGGCACTGGAATTACCAAGCTGCAGCCCAAACCTGGCTTTCATCAGCACCAAGCCCAGGAGCAGGTCTAAAAATGTCCTATGGCACCCTCGGATCTACTCCTACCCACCTTTGTCCACTGGCTGCCCACCAGCCTCAGTCACTGAAGGAGTTTCTGGTAGAATGGGGAGGATGTGGCTAGTGCCTGTCTCCTAAGAGTGAGGTGCTGTTCAGACTCAGGGAAGGTGGTGGCTGTAATTCCATGACTCAGAGCCACACGTCTGAGTCTGTCCTGGATTTTTGCCCTGCCATCGGAAGGGCAGAGCCCCTAGTAGTCAGGTAGGTGTGACCTCCATAGCCCAGGGGTTGGATGTGCCAGAAACTGGCAGGGTGCTTCTATTGGATCTCCCAAGATAGGGAAAGGCCAGTCAGTTTCACTTGGAAGTGGGGGGAATGGACCTCCCCAAAGCCCATCATTCATACCCTCTGAGCCTGCTCAGGCATCTACACCCCAGCCGATGCTGCTGGCTCCTCACCAGGATTTATAATCCAAGGGTGCGGTAAATGGGGTTCTAGAGGGTGGGGTAGTTGCTTGCTTTCAGGCTGATGCTGCTTTGAGGTGATTTCTCTGCCCAAGCAAGATGGCTATTGCAGTATCCCAGAAAAGCTCCACACTGAGCTCCTAGTGGCTGTTCTCCCATGCTTCTCTCAAAGTCTCAAACCCTAGACTTTCCTCAGGAGACTCCAGTCTGCAGCCCCTTCCCTCGCCAGAGCCCAAGGTGAGTGACTTCAAATGAAATGTGCCTTGGCTTTTCAAGAGGATGCCCATGTCTCCAGTGGACTCCACCTTTCCTTGGCAAACAGAAACCCCACTGCTTTTCAGTCAGGTACAATGTGTGCACCTTTCCCCACTCTAGTTAGGGAGCCTGGCATGGGGTTTAGAGCCCACGTTTCTCAGAGGGAACCTCCTGCAACTGACATATCTCTCTGGCGCTTCAGCTCCTGGGAGTGGGGCCAGCCCCTTTAGTTTGTGGGCCCTCCCTCACAGTCTTCAAGTGGTTTCTTTGGCAAATACTTGGTTATGAGACTCCTCCTCAGCTGGTCTTCAGTTGAATATTTAGGAAGGAGTGAGTGCTTTGCCAAGTAATTTTGGACAGGATCCTAATCTTCTGGAAGTTTCAATGGGTTACATTAGAACAGCCTATGCTTCACAAACCGCATTACAGCACACACCGAGCAATACGAAATGAGTTGATAAATGGCAAACCATGTTTTAATATATTTAAACTGCAATTTTTATAGATATCACTCATTTCACAAAGTACTGTGATTCATTTATACCTATCAGATACATTTTAAAAACTTTTACTTGGTTTTCACTTGTAACATTATTTTCATGAATTAAGAAATTATGAAAAAGTCCTTCAAAAACATAAATAATAAATATTCCTCCAAAGTATGTTTCCCTGTGCTCATTTTGCTTATTCCATAATTTTTGTAAACATATTTTCTTTAAATTTATGGACTCCCCCAACTCTCCATGCCTTTTTAGGTGGGAGAGACCCAAAAAGGGAGGGTAGAAATGGAGAGTGGGATAGGGCTTAACTGAGTAAGAAATATTGCCTCGGGCCCCATATTGGTCACTGACAGTTTCTCTGTTACAGAGAAAATAAATCTTTGATAAATAGACAATATCTAATTTCTGTGCAAATAAAAGAATCCTAAATTATTTGCAATTATTATGCCAAAAAATTAATTTTAAATAACTGGAAGTCACTTAAAGCAGGGTTCTGCTGGGTAATGCAAATCTTCTATAGTTTTGTTTCAGTTAACTGCCTCATTAATGATTTATAGATGCGTATGCAGCTGTGGGAACCATAGCATTATCTAATGTACTCAGAGAATAATTACATATGAAAAGAACTATGTATCTCAAGGGAAAACCTCTGAAATTACTTACTGCCTTAACTTCAACCATATTAAAATGCAAAGCATTTAGAAATAGGTGGTGATGTTTTATCATGTCGTTGACTCACAATGTTGTCAATTTTTTTAAAATTGGATTTTTCAGCATATTAAGGTGTTCTCACACTACTCCAAAGCACAGCGTGAGGAGACATCAAGGCTTGTCAAACAAAGGAAATAACATTTGAATCTTCAGCATTTCCTTCACTTTCACATCAGTTTCATGTTCTCTTAAATTCATGTAAACTTACTTTGAATGTACTCATTTAAAAATTAATAATGCATGTGCAAGGATCTAAATTTATAAAACATTATCTAGTATACATTTATCTATCCATGCAACTACCTACTTTTCTATCTCATTGCCTAGGACCAGTGTGTTGCAGACAGTAGGGAATGATGTCTCATTTTTTGATTGGTTTTTATTTTTGATTGATAATAATGTTCAAAGATTACATTGTGGTGATAGTTATGCAACTCTGAATATACTAATCCACTGAATTGTGCACGTTAGGACATTTTATGTTATGTCAGTTACATATAAAAGACTGTGAAACTAAAATCATACAAGCATGAATATATATCTTCTTCCTTTGCTTTATTGACTGATTTCTTTTTTGTGACATTATTAAACTCTCTTGATTATTGTTCCTTTATTGTACATCTCAAAATCAAGTAATGTAAATTGTGCTATTTTCTTCTTTTCAAGATATATTGACTCTCCAAATCCTTTTTATTTGTATATAAAAATTAGAATCAATTTGTCAATTTGCACAAAAAAATCCTGTGGAGATTTTCATTGGTACTGTGTTAATATAGAAAAATTAGAGTAAAATGAACTTAAATATATTGTCTTGCAATCCATGAGCATGGGCAATATCTCTATTAACATATAGCTTTAATTTCTTTCAGAAATATTTTGCACATTTCAGTGTTGGGTTCTTACACATTTTTTACATGCATTCCTAAGAATATGATGATTTTTATTGCTATTGTATGCAGTCATTTATATATTGGCTTAGCCAAAAAGTCCATTTAGATTTTTCTGTAAAATAAAAGACACTTTTTTTCATTTTCGCCAATAACTGTATTGATTTGGATGTTTTGAATAATTTTGGCTATCTCCCGCTATTGGCTTTCAGAGGGTAGAGGCGAGGAGTTCTGCTAAATATCTTCCAGTGCGTAAGTCAGCCCCACAGCAAAGAATCACTTGGCCAAAATGTCAATAGTACCAACAAATTTTGCAAACCACTTTTGACACATTCGCTCAATCACAGCACCTTCTTTATACACTGCACAAATCCTTTTTTTGCATTTCAGTTGCGTTTTTACCTTTCTTGAAATAATAAGGCATAATATGTCAAAAATGTGTATTTTCTTCCATCTTCAATATTGAAACGGCTTCACAAAAATTTACCAGTTTTGATCAGGTTTTTTTTTAAATGCACACTGATAGGACAGCTGTCACAATACAATATAAAAAAAATGTTTCTAATGAAGTTAAAAACAACTAAAGCACTACTGTTACAGAAAAGACAACTCAGACGGCCTTGGAGTTTGCAAAGCGGGGTTTATTCACGCATGCAGACCCAGAAGAGATAAATTCCAAATTCTGGGCCCCGAGCTCAGGTGGGGGTGTGGGGGTGTGCTTATATTCCTGCTGCAAGGGTGGAAGGAGGAGGAGGGAGGAGCGCAGTGGCTGGCAGGAAGCCACTTTACAGAAGCAGAATGTGGGGGTTAACGTGCAGCCTTGAGATAACTGCTATCTGAGAATGGCCACTGCACAGTGTGTCCTGTCACAGTCCCCCCTTTTGATGCTGTAAGGTGTTTTTTACCATCACTATATGCTTGGTTATGCAGCTGATGTCATGGGGAAGGTTGTAACTGCTGATACTAGTATTGGTACCACTGGAGGGCTAACACTTTGGCAGCTGCCCTATGAGTCACCATGGCCTCTAGGTGTTGGACCAAGGTCCAGAGGATGCAGGGTCCTATATGCCTGACACCTCCGGGTCTGGTATCCTATGGTCCTGGATATCACTCCAGTCTGGTTTACCTTCCCTCTCCAAGGGCAGAGGGATTGCTGTGGCAAAACGCAACCCGATGGCATGCCAGTGGAGGAGCTGAAAGCTGACCCTGGGGGATAGTAAGAGACCACGCTATTACATTTGCAGGCTGGGCTGAGACAGGGGCTGCATTTGTCAAGTGAAGCATACAAAAAACCCAAATGCAGAGACCAAACAAAGATAAACTTCTCGTAGGGCAACTCACTCCATGGGACTCTATTCTGCCAGGGTCACAGTCACTAGTCTAATTCCCAATACTCCTATGAAGGTGCCAATCAAAGTCAGGAACCCTGCGGAACAGTGGTCCATTCCTTGGTGTCTTCTTTACTGGCTGGCGTCCTCCGGAGCCTCAGCGTGGGTAGTCTAGATGCAGGCCTAGTCCTCGGGTCCTCAGGATC
Source organism: Tonatia bakeri (assembly GCA_004024845.1). Lineage (NCBI taxonomy): Eukaryota > Metazoa > Chordata > Mammalia > Chiroptera > Phyllostomidae > Tonatia > Tonatia bakeri. Next base: position 529 of record PVIA01010876.1, on the reverse strand, counting down.
TGCTGCTGCTTTGGCCCACCTATAGTGGATCCAAGGGGTCATTCCTGTAACTTTAAGGGCAGACACGGTGGTTAGTTACACCAAATATGGCCTGGTCCACACAGGTTGAATTGGTTCTTTTTCTAAGCTTTTACTTATACACAACTTCCTGGTTTAAAGGAGTGCACTGGCCCCCCTTGGGGTAGGGGTCCCTGACCCAAACTGGACCCATTTATTTTCCCTAATGTTTCCCCTAGTTTCTGGAGATATTTTGTCTGTCTTAATTCACCTTGCAACCAGAGTCTCCCATTTTGTACACTGAGAATTGAGGGAGGTCTCCCAAAAACTAACTCATATGGAGTATATCCTGAGGGGTTAGGGGCATTTCTAACCCTAAGCAATACTAGCAGCAGCAAGTCCATCCAGGGCAGTCTGGTTTCCTGGTAAAATTTAGCTAAGGTTTCTTTAAGAGTCTGGTTCATCCACTCTACCTTCCCAGAACCCTGGGGTCGATAGGCAGTGTGTAGTTTCCACATGATGTTCAGAAGAT
>PVIA01010875.1:0-48563 GCA_004024845.1 Tonatia bakeri | reverse complement strand
ATTATACTTTCACATATCATACAACTCCATAATAGTATAAAAAGCCTTATAATAATAAACTGCCATTTATCTTCTCCTGTCTTTTGTGCTAATTTGTCATACATTTTACTTATATCTTATACTTTACCTATTTTATAAACTTTGTTCTACATTTTTATTTATTTTTTAAAGGAACAATTATCTTTTAAATATATATGCTAAAAAAATTTTCCACTCCAGGAAGAAAAAAAAGCAATTAAAAATAGGCAAAGACTTGAACAGATACTTCTCCAAGGAGGACATTCAGAGGGCCCAGAGACATATGAAAAGATTCTCAGCATCACTAGCCATCAGAGAGATGCAAATTAAAACCACAATGAGATACCACTTCACATTAGTCAGAATGGCCATCATAAACACATCAACAAACAAGTGTTGGAGAGGATGTAGAGAAAAGGGAATCCTAGTGCACTGTTGGTGGGAGTGTAGACTGGTGCAGCCACTGTGGAAAACAGTATGGAATTTCCTCAGAAAACTAAAAATTGCCTTTTGACCCAGCAGTTCCCCTGCTGGGATTATAACCTAAGAACCCTGAAACACCAAACCAAAAAAACCTATATACCTCAATGTTCATAGCAGCACAATTTACAATAGCCAAGTGCTGGAAGCAAACTAAATGTTCATCAGTAAATGAGTGAATCAAAAAACTATGGTACATTTACAGAATGGAATACTACACAGCAGAAAGAAAGAAGGAACTTCTACCCTTCACAACAGCATGAATAGAACTGGAGAGCATTATGCTAAGTGAAATAATAAGCCAGGCAGTGAAAGACAAATGCCATATGACCTCACCTTTAACTGAAACATAATCAACAAAAGAAAAAAGCAAAAAAAAAAAAATATAACCAGAGACATTAAAATTAAGAACAATCTAATAATAGCCAGAGGGGAGGAGGAAGGGAATAATATGGAGAAGGGTGTTCAGAAACTACTATAAAGGACATATGGACAAAACCAAGGGGGAGGGTGGAAGCAAGGGAAGGAGGTGGGTTTGGCTGGGATGGGGGAGGGTAGTGGGGGGAAAATGCAGACAATCATAATTGAACAACAGTGAAATAATTAAACAAAACAAAACAAAAAATCACTCAAATAAAATTTTAAAAAAATTTAAAGAATTTTTTACATTTTTTATTCTATTTCAAGTACAGTTGAAAAGTAAAATTGGAAAAAAAAGAAAAAAACTAAAATTGGAAAAAAAAGAAAAAAGTAAAATTGGAAAAAAAATGAAAAAAATAAATAAATTCACAGTTATTTTTGTACTGTAACCTCCCACAAAAAAAAAAGTACAGTTGTCTCCTTTTTCCCCATGCATTCTCCCACACCCCACCCATCCTTACCTCCCATCCTCAATCCTACCCCTCTTTGTCTTTGTTCATGGGAGAAAATTGTTATATATTTATTTACATAGCTACCACATCCACTACTCTTCATTCATTTGTGTAGATCTATATTTTTATCTGTTGTCATTTCCCTTTCACCTTATGGACTTTTTCTATTATTTTATGTGATGCAGTTTTCTTGGTGATGAATACCCATCTCCCTGGTGATAGTCTTATACTCCTATTCTTGGAATTTGTTTTGATAATGCTGTTAAGTTACTTGAAATAACTTTGATTTTTGTGTTTTGTTTTTCATTTTTGTTAGACCAGCAGCCAACATCTGCCTATAGCTGTTATACCCTGCTACTAAAGCACAGCCAGTCTACTCACTCTACCCAATGCCCTATGAATTAAGAGGTTTTGAATCTGTGATGAGAAGAAGCTCTATACTTGGATCTATATTAGTACCGTACACATATATCTAATCTTTTCTGGAGGTTCTTTCCCAAGCCTTGAGTAATTTTCTTGCATACTTGCCCTGATCAGTAGTCAGCAAAGAGGACCATATCTGAAGTTATCTCTCTGTGGAACTCCTTCCTATCTAGCACTCTGTCCTGTTAGTTATAACCAACTAGATCTAGAAATTCAGGTCCATTTCATCAATGCAGGAAGACCACCAGTCTTCTCCTGGGTACTCTACTTCCCAGCCTAGAAACTGTCTTAGGCTGTGTCAATCATAAGTTGACCTTGTTTGTTTTCTAGCTCTTAGGGATCTGAACTTTATTGTCTGATATGTCTTGAAAGCCATTGTTTCATAAATTTTGTCAGTTTTATATCAGACAGTAGGGTAAAACTGTCATGTTATTCTACCTTGGCAGGGTTGAAATTGCCTGAGTTGTAATTGCTTGAAGAAGTTTGTTAAAGCAACAATTTATTATTTTAAAGAATAAATAAGGTGGTTAAAACTAAAATTTACTTATTTCTTAGAAATTTCACTTTATTGTAAATAAATATTAACTTGTAATTTAAAAATAGCTTTATGAATTTGAATTATTATTTCCAAATTATTTTTTTAAAAACTGGGCTTCTAATGATTGTACCATTTTTTTAGGAAATATTTGCATAATGCTAAATCAGCATATGATGATTAAAATCACTAGCAAGCCAATTTAATATTTTCTAAATTCATAAAAATTAAATTTGTAGATTGCTTGGTTTTCTCCAAATTGATTCCTGAAATCTATACCATGTTAATTTGTGAATGATTTATAGTAGATTTTAGAGAATTTAAGGAATATAAGAGATTGATTAGAAGTTTTTAGGGCCTGGCCTTTCAGCTTCAAATCAAAGCAAATATTTTACATTCGAAGAGCATAGTCATTTTGATGACTGAACTTGACATTCCCACGCATGTGTTTTTTCCCATTTTTAAACATTTGATAATTCCTTATATAATATATGGAAGTTACAATATAGAAAAGTTTTTGTGAATGGATAGTAACCACATGATTATTTTTAATTCTCTCAAAACATGACTATGGGAGCCTGTTTCACTCATACTCACATAAAAACAAATTTGTAAAAATGGAGGGCAAATAAAATAACATTACAATGTTCACCATGGAATGTCCTTTCCATTGAGTTTAGCTGAAGTAATCATCCACTGTTAAGAAGTCTTTCAATAAGAAACTTTAACACTGAAGTAAAACTCACCAACAAAGATAATGTTGAAGTAAAAAGGGCGGTTAATACATTAACAAAGTATATGACTTAAATGGACAATGTCAACAGCAAAGCATGAGATCAGAAGCAAATGTATTTATAAAGATCCTAGAGATTTCTAGTGCCAAACTTGTGATGTATTTAGATAGCATAGGATAGATAATTGAAATGATAAATTTCTATAAGCTTTTTCAGAAGTCAAGATTTTAGTCTTAGTGGTTTCCAGGACCTAATTTTGATTCCAACTAGAAGTAAAAGCAGATATTTATTTTTTCTATAATATCTTTTTTGACATCTGTGGTACTGGGGATTTATATTATCTTTGAATACAAAGGAAGTTGCTATTGAATATTAAAGCTCCTTGTGTACCTAGAGTTTCAGTGCTGTTGCTATTATTAAGTAGTGAGGAACTTACACAATAAATCATTTTATTCTCAATTTGAAATTAGAATGAAAATTTAACTTAGAAAAATGATTTTATGAACTTGAATTATGCTTATGTCTTAATTATTCTAATCTTAGTCATCATTAATACAAATGACAAATAATAGCTTCTCAGTAAAAATTCTGCCTAATTGGGTGGGATTGAGGGTGGGAGGTGGGGATGGGTGGGGCAGGAGGGAGTGGCAGGGTGAAAATGGAGACAACTGTACTTGAACAATAATTAAAAAAAAATAAGTCCTGGTTGGTGTGGTTCAATAGATTAAGTGCCAGCTTGTGAGCCACAGGGTAGCCAGTTCAATTCCCAGTCAGGGCACACTCCTGGCTTGCAGGCCAGGTCCCCAGGGTGTGCACACCAGAGGCAAACACACACTGATATTTCTCTTCCTCTCTTTCTCCCTCCCTTCCCCTCTGTCTAAAAATAAAATAAATAAAGTCTTTTAAAAATAAAATTATAAGTAGTTTTGTTTTCCCCCAAACTAAATTGGTCAGATATGAAAAAAGTATTATGAAGCAGTCCAACTTTTGATTTTAGCACTAATATGTTAGCTAACTTGTATTGATTTTATCTGACAATCTAGGTGCAATCATATTTTAAAAAGCAGACTTCTGTAACTTGCTTTTTTATAAAATATCACCATTGCATTAAATACTTTGAAAACAGAAAAAAATTCTGCCTAATTGAATTTGAATCAGTTTGAAGACACGACAAACTGACTAAAAAGGAGAGAACATACACAAAAAACAGAAAAGAAAATAAAGTGCTTCCAAAATCGCCTGTATTTCTTTGCAAAAAAATTCTTAATGCTGTCTAAGAATTTCATTTTTTTCTAAAGTGTAACACTGCAACAGTCATCTCTAGAGTAATATAATAAACTTAAAAAAAATAATTAGACAAGGAAGCCATCACACTGGGGTAACTCTAATGCCTTAGTAATCCAGGAAGCCAGTCAAAACCTAAACCTCAGACAATGCACTTGAATCAGAGAAAATGAAATTTAAGAACAACCAATCACAAAAAGACTTCTAGACTCTCCCAAATGAAACAACCACTTAAACTATAGTAAGTTTTACACTTGAAAGCTGCTAAGAGAGATCTTAAATTTCTCACCACATACATATGAATGGTAATTGTGTGTTCTATCACATAATGTAGGTGTAGCTAACAATAATGGCAATCGTTTTGCAACATGTAAATGCATAAAATCAAAATGGTGTACACCTTAAAGTTATAGAATGTTATATGTCAATTATATAGTCAATGTACACTCAAAGAACTGTAAATTCTTCTTATGGCCCTGTTTTTATAACGTTAATGCCACTGGTGTCATCCTGTGACATAAAATCGTAATAAAATCTATGATACATTGAGAATAAAATCTGGTTATAAATAGTAATGAGGGTTATAAAGGGAAAAACAGGGTAGTATGAAAGAACATAATAGGGGCCAGCTAATATGTCAGTGAACGATGCTACCAGAATCATAAATTGACATATACATAATATATAATTTGATTTAAGTATGAGAGCAAGGATTCTGCTAAGAGGAACTACATGAGCAAACCTCTATGAAAAACAAAACACGTGCTCAAGGAACTGAGAGAGTATTGGGATGCCTTGAGACAAATGAGGAAAGAAAAATGAGTTTGAAGTGAGTATCGAGAGTAAGAAGAAATCCCCTCCAGCCAATCCTTGTTTGCCATGAGTTTAGCTATAATCCAAGATGCAATGGAACATGTTTGCAGAAATTGAAGCTGCATCACATGAGGAGCTATGCTCAATAAAATGGTATTCTTTCTGGCTGGCATGCATAAAATGAACTGGGGCGATCAAAGGCAGTTCCAGAAGTTTACAGACAACAGTGGCATGCATTCAGTGGTTTGGGTAGATGAAGAAACGTGGGAGGTAGAATGTATTCTGTATGTGGATTTTGACACAGGAGAGAAAAATAAACTGATGTGTCAACATTTCTATCATTACTAGGAGTAAGGAGTAATACTACATGGGGTAATAAAGAGGAAGAAAATTTTTTGTGATGGGAGAGTAACATTTAGTGATAGACTTTCTAAGTTTGAGAAAAATGTGAACCATATATACAGAGATGTCGATAAGGTAGTTGAATACATGGAGTTTAGAAGAAAGGCTGGGTTTGATATAAAAAATGTGAGAAATGTCTGTATTTGGTGCATTCGGTTATATATGTAAAGATTTGGGACTTAATGAGATTGTGAGCAGAGACAGTGGAGAGCAGCAAGGCACAGGTGAGAATCTCTGAAATAATAACTTAGTTGTCAATTAGAGATTGATAAAATGTGGCCAAAATTGTAAAAGTCAGGGAAGTATTATGGAGGTCATTTGGAGGTCACTCAGGTGCATTAGACTTTACAATAAGCTCACTAGTAACTGAGCGTGAAGACATTTTGTAAAATGTTGAGAGAGTAGTCATGTCACAATGAGTGAAAGAGCACATTATTGGTAGAGAAAGATAAGATAGAAATAAGCCCTGGATGGGTAGCTCAGTTGGTTAGAGTACTGTTGCAATTAGCCAAGTTTTAGGGTTTTATCTCTGATCAGGGCTCATACAAGCAGCAACAAGTGTGTGGGTGGGTGGAGCAACAAATCAATCTCTCTCTCCCTTCCCCCTCCTTTCCTCTCTCTCTCTAAAAATCAATAAAATAAGATATTTCAGCTTCACCAAGAATCTTCTATTCAAAGGTAGGAAGGGATAGGAAAACATCTAGGGTGGCTTACAAAGTCAAGAAATAGAGTTGTTTGTGTTTCTGAGTTTTGTTTATTTTTAATTTGTATTTTATTACTTTGAACATATAATTAAGAACATGAAAACATAGCTTATATGTAAGTATCCGCCCCTGGATATTCACATCAGATCACTTACTATGAAAAACAAAACAAAACAACAACAAAACACTGCTAATTATCACACCACCTCATCGGTTTCCTGTCCTACCTCCAAAGGGGCAACAAGGTAAAAGTGACTCATTCCAATGTGAAAGCTTTATTTTTACTTTACATAAATTTTTAAATAAATACCTACAGAATTTTATTTGTATAATTATGCCATCTCATAGTTTTTCATACTTCTGATATCTATCCTTTTAAATTTGAATTTATGTCTTTGACATTGATTCAGGTATATATGTAGATAAAGCTCATTTTAATTACTATATACTATTCTACTGTTACAATAAACTAAAATATAATTTATTTATTCACCTTCTAGGAACATTTAAAATTTCCACAGTTTTCAGTCCTTATAAATAGAGATACAATAAACTTCCTTATATGTTTCCTTTTGAAAGCATAAAATATTATTCAGGGTGGACACTGAAAACAGAATCGGTTGTTTTAGCTTACATGACTTTTCCCCTTTACTTGGTAATTTTAAATTATTTTGGCATATAATTATCAATTTGACTATTTCTATAATATATCCACTTCTTTCCATTGTATATTTTATATATTTTAGACACTGTTTTCTTATTAATTTATCCAGCAAGAAATGCTGATTCACTGTTACATTATACTCTTTATGTTAGGAGAAAGGAACGGCATTTATTTATTGGTCTTTTGTGCTTCTGCCTCTGTCAACTGCATGCCCCTATACTTTTCATCCATTGGGAGGTTGCTTTCTGAGTTGTAAGTCATCTGAGGTATAAACAATAGGGGATCCTAGACAGAGGGAATAAGTAAGGAAAGCTGTCATCACCTTAAGACACTGGAAATCTGTAATGTGTCAAAAGAAGAGAAAATTGATTAAATGTTAGCTTTACTTCTCTTTCTCCATCTTGCCAAATAGCTTTAGCTAAGTTTTTACCTGTTTTGCTCTATAAATTAGGAACTGAAATTAGTTTTCCCTAATGTATCTGTGGTCTCTTTCTACCAATCTGAAGCTCTGCTATGATGTGCCAAAAGTCTTAAGATACAGAAACAAGAGTGTAATATAAGCATGTGGGTATTTTTTTAAGGAAAATGATTACCATTTTATTTCTATTACTTTAAAAAAACTTATTAAAGCATTATTTTAATTAAGAAAATGTATGCTTCAGAAACAATCTGTCTCATGTATACTGAAAAGAAGAAAAACTGTCAAAAAACACACTTTAATTTTAATGTGCATAAATGCTCTCTTAACTGAAGCTTAAATGAGAGGATTAAAATTGGCAGGTTGGTATAAATACTGTTTCTGTTTTTGTTCTTTGAGAAATACACTCCTGAAAATGTTTATGTACCTGGAAAAATCCATAAACAAAATAACAAAAATAATAGCAGTAAAAATGATAATGATATTAACAATAAAGCTTGACTTCCAAAGAGGATTTTTTGCATAGTCTGATTCTTCTACTAGAAAAATTATAAATATCCAAACATATTTTCCATCGATAAAAAGTGTAAAATATTAATCTACAAAGTATTCAGTTCAATCAGTGAAGCATATACCTTAATCAGGTACAAAGAATTGGGAAAAAACACACAATTACATTACATCAGGATACTTTATTATTTAAATTGTAGAACAATCTAAAATGTGAGTAATTCATGGAATCTATGAAATTATACAGCATTTCAATCAATTGTGCTCTGAAGTGCCTTGACAAGAGAGTAGGCGAATTAGTAAAATCTGCAACACATTCATAGAGTAATGCATATTTATCATCACATTATAGTACTCAATCACCAGAGGGTAACTTCGAAATTCACCATACTAATTTTCAACTCTGTATCTATTTAAAACCCTAACCTAACATTAATGCCTATAAATAATCACATTTCACCTATACTTTCCCCACACACACAAACCCAATACATCCCAAAGTTCATTATTAACTGGGACTCAGTCAACACAGGAGCAAATTGTCAAGTAAATACTAAGTGTCAACATAGCCTTGAATTCTGCAAACACCCTAGTAAGTCAAAAAGTAAATTCATTCTGCACCTTGCCTGGCAGCCACAATACAATTTCCAGATTCTGTTCGTTAGCTAGATCGACAAATGAGTTCACCACGACCCCAACATTTTGCCAAAAAGAGATTCAAGATTGTCTTGAAAGTTTTTTTCTTAAATTTGAAAAAAAGATGCTCTTCTTCATTGTTTTAGATAAAATACTTAGAAGACAACACTAGTTTTCTTCCTTATATTATGTAAGGCCAATCACTTTATTTAATTGCAGCCTTTATAATAGAAAACTTATAATTTAGGGGTAAAGAGCCACCTTCTTTCATTTCCTCTAGTCACTTTTTGTTCCTAAAGCTTGGCTATCTACTTAAATCACTGTTCCTATATTTCTAGTTCTCCACATTTCTAATTCAGACACTAACCATAGATTATTCCGCCATAGTATGCCTCATCACATAAGTACATAATTCACAAATGTACACACCCCCATGTGTGAGGACACACTTTCCATGGTGGATCAACTTCCAAAAATGTTAACAATGCAATTGGAACTATGAATCATTTTGATGTTAATATAGCATGCACTGTAACTCATGGTTAGATGTTAAGACACCCACAGCCTCTGATTCAAAAGGATTAGAAACAAGAAAGAAATATAAAAGAAAAAAGTGTACAATGATAATAAAAGTGTGGGATGTGGGGATATAGTAGGGAAGAATAAACAAAAACACTTAAAATCTTATCCAAGCACTGGATAAGATTCTATACAATATAGAGGCCCAAAACATTATGGGCTTTTGAATATCTTCTTAAGTCTTGCCTTCCTAAATTTTATAGTACTGAACTTTTCCAGGGAATTAATTGTTAAAAAAACTGATCTTTATGTGATGACCTTGGGCCCTGCAGCTCTGGAAATACAGATTGGGAAAAAGTAGGTTTATAGTTGTTCATATGATAAATAATATAATATTTAATAAATAATAATACAAGAATCAATTCTGTTTTGCATACTCACAACTATAAATCTACGTTTGCCCAACACAGTACAGCAAAATGAAGCATCTCTTGTTTGTAAGTACCGATGGTAGAATGGGATGATGTAATGAGCTTCCTGAATTTCTAATATAGTGTCATGAAAATTAGGGATCTTAAAACAGGCATAGAATATGATACAAAAAGGGTGTCAACTGTTATTTGCACTGTGTGTTATGTCCTCTGGATTTGAGATCTATGATTTAACTCTAGCCAATGTGGCTCAGTTGGTTGGAGCATAGTCCCATAATCAAAAGGTTACAGGTTCAATTATCAGTCAAGGCACACACCTAGGTTGGGGGTCTGATTCCCAGCCCAGTGCATATGATCCCTGGTCCAGATATGAATTGGAGGCAACCAACTGATGCTTCTCTCTTGGACTGATGTTTCTCTCTCCCTTCGTCTCTCTCTGAAATTAATAAACATGTCCTCAGGTGAGGAATATATAGATTAGATGATGATGATGATATATGATAGAAAGATAATAGATAAAGACATGCAATAAAGATCTGTGATTTATTATAGCACACTCTACCAGATAATATCTTTATATAAGCTAAAAATGATATATCAGGTACAAGTATGATTGGGAAATTAGAAGAAAATTGTTTTCTTGAGATGAGGGAATTGAAAGAAATTTAGTGTAAATCATGAAACATACTATGAGCACAGCAATGAAAATTCTAACTAAGTTCAAGCAAAGTGAATAACATTTAAAAAACACTAAAAACACTATCTATTAAGTTGTGTGGCATGTGGAAAAATAGAAATTTGGTTATTATGGCCAGACATTGATTATAACTTTAAATGCTCTATGGAAGCTTATTGTGAAAAGTTCTGTCTGTCATATCCAAAGAACCTAGTATTGGGAGAAAGTCACACATTCAAGATTCTGGAGAAAAAAAGGGGCAGAATGCCTGGAATATTGAGCCTTCAAGCACCAATGTTTACCTATAAATATATTATCTCGTATATACATTAATTTTTTATGTTAGCATAAACAAATTTCTTTTTACTATTATCTTTAGGTAGGTGTTTATTATAAATGTGTGTCAACAATTACCAAGCTTTCTATACACCTAAACATTATTTGTTCATTTTTCTTGTTTAATGGTGTGTTGTGACCGTTTAAGGCTGAGCAGGTTCATGGTATTCATGCAGATGGAAGAATACTCACTGAGCCATTGGGATGTCTGGCATGCCTTTATTCACGGGTGGGTGAGCCACGCATGCTGCAAGCTGAGGGTCTGTCTAGTGGGAAGCCCATACCTGTTTAAGTACTAGAGCATAAGAAAGCATGCAAAATGCCAGAACATTACATAACATAACATAATTCTGTGCATGCGAGCCCACTTCATGTTATGGGAACAGTTTATCAGACCCAGTCTCAAGGCTATGAGAACACTGGTGATCAGGCCCCTCCAAGACGATGGGAACACTGCTTCCCTTAGCTACCCAGGCACCTGGGTGAGGAAGCCAGACTGCCTCCACTTACCCTACAAATAGTTTAATATAAGTAATTGTATTGATAAATCTCCAAATGTTTACTTTTTTTTTGTTTCTGGGAGGAACCTTAATTGGTCATGAGATTTTCTTCTTCTACTCACTCGGACTCAATGTGCTACTGCTTTATTTTGAATGCTTAAACCTGTTGGGTGAAAGTGAGTACTATTTTTTCATCTAATATTCATTTTCTCATTATTCTGTTTAGAAATAGAACCTAACACTTTGGCTGATGACATGGTACATGCTAAAAACTACATTTCTAAGCCTTCTCTGTAACTAATATAGGTCATGCAAATATGCTTTAGCCAATGATATTTGAAAAGAGAGAGGTATGTGCAATTTTCTAGTCACATCCCTTAAAGAAAGCTGCTAACTCTCCAAGATTTTATTTCAAATTTCCCTAGTTTGGAAATCGGATATGTTGGTTGTAGTAACTTGTTATTGTCCATAGATAATTTAGGAGATGAGAGAATAAGGGAAAAAGAAACCTGAGTCCCTTGGCTAAGCCCAATGAATCAGAATCATCCTGTTTGTTTTCATAGCCTGTATGCTGGAAGTTCAATGTAAGTGGGAAGAAAAAATTTAAAGAGCTATCCCCAACTCTACTTTCCTACTGTAAAGTAGTATGCCACACAAATTATATGTCCCTTAAATGTTTGTTAAAATTTGACTCTAAAAAAACATCTAAAGCTAACTTGGATATAGATGTTCATTGACTTTCCTTTAAAAATAGTTCTGTTAGAAGTTGAATTGCTAAAAAAAAATATTTATAACACATGTGAACTTCACAGCAAGTAACAATTACAAACCCAGGTCTTAATCCTAGAGGTCTACCCCTTCGTGTTCTCTCCACTCCCGTCTCTTCTGACTGCTCCTGTACTCGTGCAAATGGTTCTCCTACCTGAAGTTGTTTAGTATTCTCTCTCTTTTCCCTTGAGGATTCAAATAGCTTGTATGTTTTAAAAAATATTTACCATTTAATTTTGCCTGCATTGGAAATTTATATTAAATTAAACCTGGCTGAATGTATGCTATAATTTATCTTTTTTATTATTTATATTTATTCTATATTATTATAGATATAAATATATATGTCCAGGGTTTACTATTTTACCTGTTATCATATATTTTATTATTTATTAATAAAGTTCATGCAAGACTCTGTGCCACAATATTTCCTACATTTTCAATGCTACTTTGTGTGAAAATTTCACAATTTTAAATATTTTTCATACACTAGTACTTATAGATATTGCTGTTACAAAAGTTTTGTATGCACAGTACAAAATTATCTCAAGAATACTTTAGTAAAAGTGATGTTGGAGTCACTGAATATGCACATATTTGCTTTTATTAAATAATGCCAAATTATTTTCCAAACTGTTTTGGAGCAATTTGCAAGCCCAGCAGTCACCGTGTGAACATAAGCACCAGTGCATGACATTCACTGCCCAACTTTTAAATATTCGTCAGTCTGGTGAGTACAAACAATGCCTATCTATTCATTTATTATTTGTACTTCTCTACATGCTAATGGAAGTTAATTCCTTTTAATATATTAACTGTCACTTCATGCATCTTCTTGTGAACCACTCATTGAAATCTTTTGCTTCTTTACAAACATTTAAAAAATATTCTAGACATTCTGTATGCCTTGCATGTTTATGCATTGTTAACCTCTCTCAGTGACTTTTTAAAAATTTATTTAATACCTAAAGCCTAATTTTCATGTAGGTTTATTTACCAGTCATCTTTTTATGGGCTGAACTTAAGTCTTTTACAGGAAAATCCAGATGCTTCTACTTGTTGAGGAACTGAAAAATTTGCCTCTAGATTCTGAAAATGTTAACAGGTGACAGGTAACAGCTGAATCTCACTGCCCCTGTCCACCCCCCCACACACATAATCTAGAGTTTGTTAGTTGAAAAAAGCCACCTCCACAAAGCTTTCTGCTCTCCCCCAGAGGTATATTGTGTGCCACGACTGGGCAATGTGGAAACAGAAATGTGTGGCTTGTCGTCCCACATCAGGCCAATCCAGTAGGGCCATTCGGCTTCCAAAGATCCTATGGCACTAGTTGAGGCCTGTGTTGTGCCCACATCACAGTCCAATTCCTTCCATTCACCATTCAGTTTTCCTTGATAGGTAATCAACAAGAGTGTTCCTCAATCTATACGATTAAACAAAAAAAGTAATACTGAGTATTGAGGAGGCTAAGGACTAGTAACCACAGCAATGAAAAATAAAGTTAAATTCCTGCCTTAAACTAAATCTCAACCCCCAAAACCATTGACTAAAGTAGAGGCCAGGGCCTCATGAGAAGTTAGGATGGGATTCCCCTGCAGTACTATCGTACGAGTATATAGTAGTGATTCCCTGAGTCCTTCCTCAAATAGTGTTACTCAGGTAACCACATACTAGGGAAAGGGAAATACTGAAACATCTTGAGAAATGTTAAATATAGATATATGTTTACATTGATATTTGAGAAGCTCAAGTGCCACTGTATTTCTTTAATAGAGTGAATATACGAGACTGGTAACAAATGAATTTCTGGCCAAGGTGTGTTTAACATTGGGTCCACTGGGTCCACTGACCCAACAGGAGTCATTTCCTCAGTCTTGAATTTTGCACCTGGAACTGACATACTTGTTAACTGACACAAAACCACATTGCCTTTTTGACCTGTAAGAGCCACCATAGTGAGGAAGGTCAAATAGCGTCCTTTGACAGGCTGATGTCCTTCCTATCCCCAATAAAGATAGTAAATCAATAATGCTTCTGAGAAAAATTATAGTAAATAGTGACATTCTTAAAGATGCAAAGGGTGTAGGGGCCATGGTCTACACTATGTGAACTCTTTTCATTTCTCTGGAAAAAAAAACAAAACAGATGGGTTTTGGAAGAAACAGTGGACTACTGCAAACTCAACAAAGAAGTGTCCCAATTAAACCCATTGTAGCAGATATGCTACCTTTATTAGATTAGGTAAGAAAACTAAGGCTGTGGATGATTAAACCATTGTTTACTACCACACAACCAAAAGTTGGCTTTTGGATCAAGATCCTATTGACACAAAAGTTCCTGTTCTTAATTAGTTTGAAATACAACCCATAAATATCTTTCTTTTTCTACCATCAGTTTTTACTGACCCATCACTATTTATGCCATGAAGCTACTCTATTGGTGAAAACAAATTTTGATGGGTTTTGATGAAAAGGAGAAGTTAATTACTAAATAGTTTTAAAAAAAAGTTAAATAAACATAAAGTAGACATTTATCACTTTTGGTTTTCCAACTTTCTATTGGGGTAATAAAATTACAAAATAAGACAGAAAAGAGTATGGCTTATCTCTACAAATGTCATCATGGGTAAGATTTTATATCACTGCACCCCCTGAGAATGCTGGTCAGAAATTATTTGCTGCCAATGTAAGAGATAGGAGGGCCCAGTGACATGGAAGTAAATGGGTATCAGAAGCTCAGACAGTGAACAAAATCTAAACAACACCTTCTCTGTGGTGGGATTTTGATTTTGCTTTGCTTCTCTTGATGCCCACATATACAAGTTTCAAATATTTTTGAGTTACACATTGTGACTCAAAAAGATACCAAATTACCTCTAGCAACTTCCTGAGAGACTCATAGTGGGCATGAGCTAAAGACCTCTTTACAGCATTATCAAGATTATTCTCTGCAGCTGACAATGAAAGTAGTGTCCTTGATGTTGGGGGATAGAAATATTCAAGAAAGACAGCAATGAGTAGCATCTATTTTTTAAATCCTCACATGAGGCTATGTTTATTGATTTTTGAGATAGATGAAGAAAGAGAGAAAGAGAAAAATATTTGTCAGTTACCTTTCATACACACCCTGATGGGGGATCAAACCTGCAACCTTTTGCTATCTGGGACATCACTCCAACCAGCTGAGCCACCCAACCCGGGCAATAACAGTTAAATGATAGGGAAAATAAGTTAGATTAGAATGATCATTGGAATGGTTTATTGATGTATTCAGTAATGGCTAACTTAAAGTGAACATATTATGGAAGCCTATGAAGGAAATCTTTATAAAAGAAATGTAAAAATTATTAGTTAGAAATTTGACTGGAACCTCAGCAATAAGAATTGGACATGAATGCAGGTGGTATCACCAATGTAGGTAAATGTTGTAAGGTAACCTTGAGCCTCTGTGAAGACTATCTAAAGGATCTTTACTTTTTTTATTCCCCAAAAGTCTCTCTAGATAACTGTACAACATTCTTCTTCCACCAAGAAGTCTTTCTCCAAATGCAGGGATCAGACAAGTGTCCACTATAACATTATTCTTCCACAGAAGAGAACATTGGGGTGACAGACAGTGCAAATGCATTCTATCATTAAGTGTTTAGTTGGTTTCTATCACTGTCAGTCTGCTAAATTGCTTTTCACCTGCCACATGCTTTGGATGACCCTACATGGCAGATCCCTCACTTGCTACACAAGGGAAATTAAGAGTGTGGTCACAGTGTGTTTTTCCTTCATTACAAATGTTTGCATTGATTCGATTTTTACTCATTTCTATTTTCTGTTTCTGTTCAGAATAAACTTTGCATTAACCTCCTCTGCTTAACTCAATATGATGTCCCTCAACTGAACTACATTTCCTAATTCAAAACTGAAATAAGACTTTTCTGTGTAACAAATGAATTTTCTTCTTGATTTTTTATGTCCCTAAGTTTCAATAGCCATACTAACCCAGAACAATTACAACTCATTTCATAGTGCCAATAAATACATTGTTATATTATTCATCCTGCGCTAAGAAAGTTATTTAGATAATGTTATTGCTCTGTCCCCCTGCCCCCACCCCCCAACTTCTTGTATTCTGATGCTTGGTTTCCTTGTTTGTAAAATAACTGTGTGTCCTCTTCCTACTTTAGAGTGTAGTTGAGAACTGAATATGATAACATCTGTAATACTGCTCTGTGTTCCTTAAAGTACAAAAAATACTCATGAAATATGCTGCCTATCTTATAGCAATGTGATATTGTTGATAAACACAGGCATTTTTTTCAATATTCTTTATTATCTTATTCCTTCATCTCACTCTCAAGGATTTAGCTTTTCTACACCTCTGTTTCACAAGAAACCAAAAGAAATAATTTGACCTGGGGCAAAAGTAATGAGGAAATTAGTATGAAAGCAAATACTACATTCAAAACCAGTAGAACAAAGTATTCCCCAGCTCTTCAATACTTTTTATAGCTACCTTCCCACATTATTTTCACCCAATAATACTTTTCCCGTTATAGGAATCAGTTGGCTCCAGTCAAACCGAATCACTCATATGCTACACATGAAGTCTACACTTCCCTATCACAGTGAATTTGCTCAACATAACTCATCACATTAACGTCGTGCCTTTCCCAGTCATCTGTGTTTCTGATCTAATTTTCCAAATGTGATTTTTTCCCAAATTCCTAGGTCTTTGCATTTATCTTAAGTGGATGCTCACATGCTACCTTCTATTAGAGCTGTGGATTTATCTGTCTTCTCTCCACATACCTTAAGTTCTCTGAGAGCAGTTTCTGCACTTACATATATCTACAGCCTTTACAAAGTTTACCTGCCTACAGCAAGAGCAATTAACATTTTGAACTGAATAAAATTGAAATGATTTAGAGTAATATGCTATAATGAACCTTTTTAGAAAGGCTATTAAAAAGTTTATAACTCAGCCAAGAAAACTCTTAAGCTTAAATTATCAATGTGAGATTGATTTCCTTAGATACAGATCAAAATTTCTAACTGGGAGTTGAAAGATATATTGTGTTCTCTAGATACAATCAGAGTCAGGAGATTTTGCCACTAAGCTATGGCCATTCCAAAATTTAAGTGGCAAGAACCACTTTTTTATTAAATTTAGTTGGGTCAACATTGGTTAAGATTACATAGGTTCCAAGGGTATAAACTATGATAGATCAGCTGTATATTGTATTAGAACATGTCTTTGTAAGCATATTTTCTTCTACTCCCTATGACCATGTGGCTGCTGCAATGGCTCCCTACTTCAAGATATTCTTGATTTAAGCAACTCTAAATCTTTAGATTGAAAGGGTTTTTTTGTTTTTTGTCCCTCAGAATGTTTTTAAATTGTCTTAACAGTTGGAACAACACAGATAAGGGATATAACTCTTTCTTTGGTTGAACACCATAGAAGGCACTTCCCAAATACTGACAAAGAAATGCAATACAATCTTACCTTCTAGTAAGACATTTCAAGCAAATTTATGGAACTTACTCAAACATTTTTATTCCTGGTACCTGAAGATATCCTTTTGACATAATCACATCTTTGCATTTACTTTCAAATTTTATTATTGTTGACCATACTGTAATTAGTTTATGTATTCTAAAAATTGTCATTTTGAATATTACTTCCATGGAAACCCATGAAAACAGAACCTACATTAAATTTTCAGACTTTTTCTTTCATCACCCCCTCAATAGTCACCATTTCTCCAGGTCAATTTGGCTATGTTTATACACTTGAAGAGCATAAATGCCACCAAATGCTATCTAGAAGCATGAGTGACAAATACAACTTTAAAAACCTCATTACTAATATATAGCAACTTTATAACTTCTATAGACAGTGCTAAGACAAAAGGAATATTACTATCATGGAAAATATTACTGGTAGCTAAGTGCTTGAGAACACATATTTATCCTTTTGTAATAGCTGAATATTGTAAATTTTAAGTCCCATACCTCTAAGAATCTACGATTACAGTGATAGATTCATAGCTGTTTATGGTAGTCCTTTAATATATCTTATTTGGTCATTTCTCTGTTACCTTATTAAAAATCCATACTCATAAATTGTTGTGTGGCATGTGTATTAGCATATACTTTCTGGTAAGCAATTTGGTCACAGTTATGATGATCATTATTAAAATATGCAAGTGCAGGACCTTTTAAGGACCTATCACAGAATTTGGAGAATGTGATTGAAGGCACCATAGGGTGTGCAATTTTAAACCACAAATATGATTCTGTGTCTTTCCCAAATATTGACATAATTTCAAATGAAAAAAGAAAACAGGCTGAATATATGCACAATTAGATTGTTATCAACAAATATATATTTGTTGCATGATTATGTTTGTATATGTTTAAAAAGTACTTAAAATAAAAACATCAAGATATTAATATGAGTTATTTCTCAGGGATGTGACCTTAATTTTGTTTTGATTTTTATGCTTTCTGTATTGGGTTGGCCAAAAAGCCCCTTTAGTTTTTTCCATAAAATAAAAGACACATTGTTCATTTTCACCAATAATTTTATTGATTTGGTTATTTTGAGTATGTAGCTTCTAGGGGATAGAGAGCCAGGGGTGCTGCTAAACATTTTCCAATACATAAGACAGTCAGTCCCACAGCAAAAAAAATTATTTGGCCAAAATGTCAATAGTACCAGGAAACTTCACAAAAACACTTTTGATATGTTCTATCAGACATACCACCTTCTTTGTACACTGCACAAGTATTTTCTTATATGTTTCAGTTGCATTTTTACCTTTCTTGAAATAATGAAGCATGATATGCCAAAAATATTGCACATTTTCTTCCATCTTCAATATTAAAATGGCTGCACAAAAATTCACCGGTTTTGTTATTTTTTTCGATGCATGCTGGTATGACAGCTGTCACAATATGATGTAACAAAATTATTTTGAATGAAGTTAAAGACAACTAAGCACTACTACAGTCATCCTATGGAAAAAACTAACTGAAATTTTTGCCCAACCCAGTATTTCCTAATTATTTTTTTATTACTTTTGAATTTTATTGTTGTTCAAGTAGTTTTCTGCCTTTCCCCCAGCCCTCCCCACCACCCCAGCCATCCCCATCTTCTTCCCTTATTTCCACTCACTTTGTTTTTTTCCATGTGTCCTTTATAGTTGTTCCTGTAAACCCTTTACCCTTTTCGCCCCAACTACTCTCTCCCCTCTCTCCTCTGGTTACTGTCAGTTTGTTCTTAATTTCAATTGCTTTGGTTATATTTTGCTTGCTTGTTTGTTTTGTTGATTAGATTCCAGTTCAAGGTGAGATCACATGGTATTTGTCCCTCACTGCCTGGCTTATTTCATTTAGCATAATGCTTCCCAGTTCCATCCATGCTGTTGCAAAAGGGTAGGAGCTCCTTCTTTCTTTCTGCTGCATAGAATTCCATTGCGTAAATGTACCTTGGTCTTTTGCTCTATTCACTTACAGATGGGCACTTAGGTTGCTTCTAGCACTTGGCTATTGTAAATTGTGCTGCTATGAACATTGAGGTGCATAGGTCCTTTTGGATTGGTGTTTCAGGGTTCTTAGAATATAATCCTGGCAGTGGAATTGCTGGGCCAAAAGGCAATTTCATTTTTAGTTTTCTGAAGAAATTCCGTACTGTTTTCCACAGTGGCTGCCCCAGTCTGCACTCCCACCAATACTGTACTAGGGTTCCCTTTTTTCCACAACCTCTCCAACACTTGTTTGTTGCTTTGTTTAGGATGGCCATTCTGACCAGTGTGAAGTGGTATCTCATTGTGGTTTTAATTTGCATCTCTCTGATGGCTAGTGATGCTGAACATCTTTTCATGTGTCTCTGGACCTTCCATGTGTCCTCCTTGGAGAAGTGTCTGTTCAAGTCCTTTGCCCATTTTTTAATTGGGTTGCTTGTCTTCTTAGGGTGGAGTCATGTGAGTTCTTTATATATTTTGGGATCAAACTCTTGTCTGAGGTATCATCGGCAAATATGTTTTCCCATATAGTTGGTTCTTTTTTCATTTTAATGCCGTTTTCATTAGCCATATTCTTTCAGTAAATCAAAAGAAAAAATTATTAAGGATTAGTATAGACTTTTAATTTCACAGGTCAACAAAACCCTGGAGCCAGATATAAGTCAACATATTTTATTATTTTTAATAAAGTTTTATTAGAACAGTTGTATGCCCATTTGTGCCCATTTGCTTATTTACTCTCTACAGCCTATTTCATACTATAATAGCAAATCTGAATAGTTTTTAAAGAGACAGTATAGCCAGCAAATCAAAACATTTATTATCTGGCCTTTATAGAAAATGTTTGTGTATCCCTATACAAATATTGTGATTCTAGAGCATCAATTTTTTCTCAACTCATCATATGTAGAATACCACAGAGTACAATTTATAGGCCAACACTTTTGTATAATTTTTAATATTACTTTTACAAGGAATAATGGTGTATCTTAAGATTTATTTGTTATGCAGCCAGTTTAAATTCACAGGTGGAAGAATTTGTCAACAGATGCAAAATTTTGACTTCTGTTATATTTTAGTAAGCTATTTTAATGGTAATTTGTATTTAGTTAAAATATTTTTATTGCAATTCATGCTTAAATAAGTTCTGTGTCTGTGTGTTTTGATACTTTAATTTTCTGGCCTTTCTTCTGAAACATTTTCTGAATACAAAACAGATGGGATCCCAAAACTAGAGAAACTGTATGCATATTTGATATTTGAGTTACATTTTTTAAAAGTACAAAATAAGAGAAACATCTATAATTAACTTAAATAAATATCCCAGAAGTTTAATATCTGATATGCACATTATTTATGATGCAATTTGTTAAACTATTGTTCAGTTTGCATATAATTTATTGTATAGTTAGAAAATATGTGAATAGCAATGTAAAGGCATCCTCTTTAAGCAAGTGGTTTCTGCAGATACATAACCCACAAAAACGTACCAAAGATAAATCACACTAACAAAGATGGAGGGATGAAATAGAACCAGGAAAAGTTTTCAGTATTTTACTCACGGCCTACAAAATTCTTATTGATGGATCAGAAAGTTGATTAAGATTTTTTATATATAACATAAAAGAGAAAGTTTGCCCAGTGAGAGAGTTAAGTGTTCACAAGCAAAACAGATCCAATGTTCAGAAAAAGCACAAATATTCCTACACACTAATAAGTGAGGCAGGTATTTCCTCAGGAAGCCACGTAAAGAGAGCCCTGAGCCTCCTCCATTTAATTTGTGCAGCAGCTAGGAAAAGAAACAAAATCACTACATAAAAGAAATTGTAAATTAATAATGCTTATAAATTAGCACTTTAGTATAAGCTAATTATGTCCCACAACAAAGGATGTTATTATTTATTTGTTTGTTTATTTTTGATAAAATATTGTTCTGAATAGTAGCTTAGCTCTCTCCTACTCAGATTTGATGCAAAGGTAAATAATAGAATATGTAAAAATAAGTTAATAAATTATCTTCCCACTGATCAAAAAAACTTTCATATATAATATTATGCATATAACACATGTATTATAATTATATGTTGTATATGCATTTTAAGTACACATATACAGATATGTAAAATTTTTTCTGAATGTAACTGCATATAATGGGTTGAAATGACCTCACTAAAATGACAACGTTAGCAATGGGTTTCTCCTATTTAGAAGAGAACTGTGACTAATTTAGTTTGTTTCTCGGTCTTTTCTAAAGCGTTTAAAATAGTCGTTTTACTGCTGTAATAGAAATACATTTCAAACTGTTATTTACCTTCATCTGTCCATTGTAGTACTTTCTCAAATTATTGCTTTCTTACCTTTAATTAAACTTATATTTTATGAGGTGTTACTCTCCACACATATATTTATTAATTCAAAGTAAGGTTGATCAGAAGTTTGAGGCACATTTGCCATCACTAAATAGAAGTATATTAAAATCACAAGGGTAGACTTAGGAGATATAATTAACTTAAAATGAGAGATAATGTCTGTGATATGATTATGATACATATAATCCCCTTTAATTAAGGGTCAATATATGTGTCATGATTTATTTAAAACTCCAAATTACCTAGTAAAAATATATTAGATGTTCCCTGCAATATCCACAATAATAAAAATAGAAATGAATAAAACCATGAAATAATATTGAACTATTAAATTACAATGCTGTTTTTTAAATGCTAGTTTTAGCATTGGTAAAAGTGTATAGAAATTCTTGAAGTATACTCTTAAAATTATTTTTGAATTCAAAACATCTGGATAATAGTTTGACAATATCCATCAAAAAGTTGCTTCAATCAAGCAACTTATTTGGAGGTATTTATACAAAAACAGCATCACAATATGCCGAGATTTATAAACAAAGAGATTCCTAAATGAAGAAGACCTAAGAAGCCAATCAGGGAATTAAAAAGTGGACAAAAGCAGAAGTCTTAACCACTTCAAGCTGGAGGCTCAAAGGAAGAAGGTTACCAGAACCCAGAGATGAAGATCACCTAGTAGGAGTTGGAAACATGGCGACACTTTTTAAGTGGGTGATGGAACCTCACATAAGCTGGAGGTGATGCCAGAAGCATCACCCCAGGTAGAAAGAGAAAGGGGGGAAATGTACAGTGCTCACTCTCTCCCTCTCATCTTCCGAAGTCCCCTTGGTCAAACTAGAAGAGAGCTTCCTAGGAGAACCTCCTGCATCCAGGCTGCAGGAGTCTGTCCCCTGAGATACAGAGGACATGAGGGTTGGAAAGGTTAGGATGGTATGATGAAAGAGAACGGGAAGATCAGATGTGTAATCTTATGAATGGTTGCTGATGCAAGACAGTGGTGTTAAAGAAATTAGCCTTTTTTAATGAAAATAAATATTTTCTGGATATTTTATTGTGTAGAAACACTGCAACCCTTTCTGCAATCCTTTTGTTTTTTAATGCAAATTGTCTTCTGTACTTCTTTTTATCATCATAGTCTTCACTGCAACCCTTTTCAATTGTTTATCAGCCTGTCTTTTAATTAGCTTTTTAAAAGTTTCTTTAACATGTTCCCGAATGGTCATATTCACTGCAGAGTGGCAAACACTCCCCTACCTGAATGCCAGAGTCTTCCACTCACCTCCTGGCTGCCATGAACTCTGCCTATCCTGAGTAACAAGGAGCCTTCTTCCCCGGTGCTCACAAAGACTTTTTCAGTATGGGTCAGCTGGTGCTCTGCACGCAACGTTCCCATAACTTTTCCTTGTTAGGGAGTACGGTGGCCCCAGGTTCTGGCTTGTAAACAGTTTTTCCTTCTTTCTTAAAATAAACACTTTTAAAAACATCTTTAAAATTATTAATAGAAGATTTTGAATCCTTAGTCATGGGACTTATTTGCCATGGTAATGAGAATAGGAAATCTTTGAGATGGTGAGATAAAATAAGGTGCTCATATTTTGACATGTCAAGTTTTATTTTAGTGATACACAAGTAGAGATATCTTGTTTGAAAATGGAGCTATAGGACAGATTAGATTTTAAATCTATTACAGTGAAGATTGATTCAAAAAATGTCATAGGGCCTGAAATAATTCAGAATTTCTGATTGTTGTTATAAATAAATTAGATTCTCATTTGCCTCAGGACATTTAAGTGTTGTTCATTTTAAAAATAAGTTGATGGAATGTACTTACATCATTACTATCTTAGTTGAAAACATTGAGAAAGGAACAACACATACACACTTGAACTTTGATCATTATTGTATGCTATAAGATATTGCAAAATTTATCCAATGTGTTTTCTTATAGAGACAATTTTGTTTGCTAGATACAAGAACAATATTTATTTGAAGTTCTGAGAAATATGAAATTGAATATCATTTGTTTTTTTAAAGAATTTTTACTGGTATAATATTAAAAGAGGCAATTCCATAGAATTTAATTGAAATGGAAAGATATACTTTCAAAACCAATATATATATGGACAAAAAAGATGGTTTGTAAATGAATACCATCCAAGCAGTATCCATTCCTGCTGCGGATGCTCGTTGAAACACGAGAAATATCATACACAGAAACTTCCATGATTCTTTGGGGGAATAGAGAACACGGCCACTTTCTCTAGCAGAAAGCACGCCATTCCTCTACCCAAGTAGGTTTTTATTAAGAAAGCAGACTCAGTTTGTGGATTCACAGTCTGGCAGAAAAGATCAAAGGGAACTGGTAACTTACAAAGATGCTAACAGAACTCCTTCTGTGACTCTGGGCAAAGATTGGAGTTTTATCATATGAAAGGACTACATGGCTCAAAGGGCTAGTTTTGGTTTCCTGTCTGTCCCTTTAAATTCCAAGTTGATAACATCCTCCACCAAACAGATCTCACAGGATCTTGCATATTCTATGCCCCAGGCCTGATTACCCTGGGCTTCCGATCTGGGCTTCCCCTTTGGCTATTTTCGCAGGCTTGGGCCTGGCAGTCAGGAGACAAAGGCATTCAGGAGACTTGGATTTCTCACATCTAAGTACAAAGACTCAGGCTCAGAGGGGGCAGGGGTTGATGTCAATCACTCCTTCCTTTCCACAGCCCCTTCATTTCCACAGCCCCGTGAGTCTCATCCCAGAGTCCTCCATGTGATCAATGCCTGTCTTAGGTTCAATCTCTTTCCTAGAGAATTTCCTAGAATTACCCGTCATTGGCTAACTGATCAAGCATTAAAGGCCAGGCACAGAACAGGTAGCATTCATGCCAGGGGAATAAGTTTTGTCTCCTTAGTGGTTCTTGGTCTGGAAATCTCTCACTCAGCCTGTCACAGAGTGTTACAGCTTCCTGAGACCAGGCAGGGTAGTCCCCAACAATGGTTAATTTGATAAGCATTAAAATTGTCATTATTTTGGTTTTTTTAGAGAATGTGGTTTCTTGAATATATACAATTTTGTAGTATAAAATAACAAAGTAACATAGTATTTTTATAATTATGTTGTTAGTATTCCATATTAGTCTATACATATTTTGGGTGAAGGAATTGAACTGGGTCTCACCTTTCTGATATAAATTTCTGCCTTTACTATGTCAGAAGTGAAATGTAAGGGTTTTTTTCCCTGAATGTTTTAAAAATATAAAAAGTCCAAAATATTTTATTTTTTTACTTTGCATTCTTACTTGGAGAAAGTATGTATTCAGAGTCATATATATGTAAATTCTACTTTAATTATTTTAATTTTCTGGAGCAATACATTTTTGACACATGTAAATAATAAATACTTTAACATTAACATTTAATTGCTGGTTCTGGAATATAGAGCTGAATTTCTCTACATTTCTTTTGTATTCACACCCAGTCATTTTTCCTAAGTGTTTTATTTGTATTACACAATGCAAGTTTTGAGACAGACTAACAAACAAAAATACATAACATTATAAATTTGGCTTTTATATCCCAGTTCACTGTAAGGGCAATTGAAACAAGGACTAGCTCATAATTCCCACATTACTTTGTACTAATTTCTTACAAGATATCTAAAATTGTAAAATGTACAGAATTTTGAAAATGGAAAATAACTTTGATTTTAACCATCTCCTATTAAAAATAATTCCTTTTCTTAAAATAACTGCTTATTTTGGTATGGACTAAATATGCCCACAGCATGAATAAAATTAAGTTGTAGAAAATAATTTGGTTTTGCTTTGATATGAAAGACATATTGTAAATCAATACATTTTACAATGTTAGTAAGAATGCACAACTACCTACAAAATTTCAAGGTAAAAATAAGTGTCTATACATTTTGACTAATAAATATTGCTGTACAGTTATTTTGTGTGTTAACTCTATGAAAAATAATTCACAATTAAAATAAAAATTAAGGTTTGGAGAAACCTCAGAAAGCTTTCCCATGGTCTACAAGGCCCTGTATGATCTGGTTCCAACCTACCTCTAACATCTTATCTTCTGAAACTCTCACACTAACACCTTGCCCCAGAATGATTTTTTTACAAATTTTATTTCAACATGGCAAGATTATTCTCATCACTAGGCCCAAGTTATTACATGTTATATGGCAGATGGATTTATTCTTTGTCTCTTAATCTACTGTCAGTGCTAAAATAAAAGGAATTATAAAGGTTTTAAAAATTATCTCATACTAATAATAGCCATAACACAATATTTTAATAATGATAGTGCAGTAACAAAATCTATAAACCCGTAATTTATAAGAATAAATTTTAAGGTACCAATACATTTAAGTAAACTTTGTTGAGCAGTGTAGTAATAGAATAATATAACATTCTTTGAATATATTATATTCTAGAAATGTTCTAGAAATGTTCTAGAATGTCAAGGTTGGCTTAGTAATAAAAATATAATAATTTATTTATTCAGCATATTTTTATTGAGCACATTTCATATCTTAAGCACAAATGAATGAGCCTGGAATACAAGCGGTACAAAATTACATGCCATAATGAGACCCAAATTTGAGTAAGGTGAGATAAAATAATATAAAGCACAACAGATATATATATGCACACATACATGTATATATGTACACGCGTGCATATACATATGTATGTATACATGTATATGTGTGTATATGGCTAGTTAGAATATAATAACTTTTTTCAAAAGACTGGAGATAGAAGGAATTGAAATTATTCACATTAATAGATTTGATAATAATAAAAAATGAATAGTGATAGTTGAAATCTTAGAAAACGATATATACTAGAAAGCATTTGGAAAATGATATATCTATTTCAAGCAAAACATTGGAAAAATAGGAATTGAATTATAATTGTATATCATAAAAGTATTAGCACTGTAAATTTAATAGTCAATAGAATTATTTTAGTTTTTTTTTTCTTACCTAGGACATTTCTTTTTCATTGTTTTTAGAAGAGAGGAAGGAAGAGAGAGAAAAATGACAATGCAAGATAGAAGCGTCGATTGCTGCCTCCTGTTAGCACCCAAATGGGTGGTCCAATCCACAGCCTGGGTAAATGCCCTGACCAGAAATTGAACCAACAACCTTTCTGTCACTACACAATGTTCCAACCTACTGAGCCACCCTGGCAGGGCAGTGTGCATTGTTTTTAAGCTCCTTGTTTTATTTTTTTATCTTGTCAATTTAGAATATTTTTTATTTGTTCCTTGTGACAAACATGGATTGAACACTAGCTTTTTTTAACCTGGTAAAATATTTTTTCTTCTTAATTTTTAATCTTATATCTCCTCATTCAATAAACATTTGTTGAGAGAGCCTACCAAATGTCAGGCATAATTATTTTGTTTAATATATGTCAGTGAATAAAACAGACACAAGCTATAATTATCATTAATAATTGAATCATAAAATATTAGGAAGTGAAAAGTGTTATGGAATAAATAGAGGAGCATAGAGTTAGTGAATTGCTATTTTGCATAGGTTGGTCAGGGTAAGTGCATTGAAATAGTAAAATTCTAGCAAACATTTGAAGTGGGTAAAGGAATATTCCCTGACGATATGGAGTAAAATTATACCACATAGGGGAATCACCCAATACTAAAATATAGAGGCTATGGGGTGCCCTGCAAAGAGGAAAGTGTGGCAGTGGCAGAGTGTGTGAGCAATATATTAGTAGAATGTGAGCTCAAAGAAATAGTGGGAATATTTTTGCACAATTATCTGTGATTTTGTTCTTTATCTTGAGTAAGATGCAAGACTATCAGATGGCTTCTAAGGAAAGGTAAAAGAGAGTATATATTAAAAAGATCATTGTTCACTTATGTACCTACAGATGAGGATAGTGTTGGAAATAGGGAAACAGGATCTTACTGCAAAAACTACCAAAGAGATGATGGCGGAAAGTGCTAAGATGTTAACATGAGTTTCCAACAAGTAATAGTGTAACTCTAGATAAATTGTGAAAGTAGTTCAGCAGGATTCCCTAGAACATTATAGTTGGAATATTGCAGAAAAATTTTGAGGTATTTTTCTCCAAAACACCAATTGAACAATTAAGTTATAATATTTTGTCTCCAACACACCAGTTAAGCAATTAGGTTATGAGTTGTCATTAACTCAGAGGGGTAGAATATGTATGGAAAAGTCCAAGAGGAAAAAAATAGCTCAGTTTGAATAGGAATGTTGATATTTATTAGACCATCAAGTGGAAATATTGAGGAAAGAGATGTATATAGATCTAGATTTAGAGAAATTAAGTTTGAGCTATAAATACAAATGTATGAGTCACTAAAATTTTGGTAGTGTTTGAAAATATCACAAAGGAAGTTAGTGTAATTAAAGCAGTGGGGAGAATTGAATCAGGGGATACATCAATATTAAGGGCTTTGAGTAAAAAGACAAGAAAATTAGACTGAGAAGGAATACTATATGATAGGGAACACAATCAGGTGAGCATGGCATATTAGAAATGAAGTGTAGAAAGAATGAGTGACAAGCTGGATCTAATGTTTCAGGTAAGATAATACTTAAAATTAACCATGTTATATTGATGCAGCAGTTATGAAGTTATTGATAACCTCCCCATGAACAATAAAATGGTGGAAACAAAAACCTGATTTGAATAAAGTTAAGTGATTTAGAATACAGAAATTAGAGACAGATACAATGAGGTATTTCTTTTAAGGAATTTGTTGCAGAAA
Organism: Tonatia bakeri; assembly: GCA_004024845.1. Lineage (NCBI taxonomy): Eukaryota > Metazoa > Chordata > Mammalia > Chiroptera > Phyllostomidae > Tonatia > Tonatia bakeri. The sequence continues at coordinate 20,169 of PVIA01010875.1, read as the reverse complement.
TGAGCAGAGAAGAGGGACATCACCTGGTAGAAAAGTAAAAAATAGTGGGGTACCATTTCTTAATGTAATATTGGAGAGATAGCAGCATGTTTCTACATGAAAGAAAGGTTAAAGAGGGAAAATTTACAAAGCAAGAAAGCATGAAAATTCTCAGAACCTCTTCTTTAAATATCTGAGGGGGATGGGACCTAGTAGAGTATATAAGAAGAGACATTGGCTTTGTATGGAGCACAAGTGGTTCACTCTACTAACAGGTGGGAAGGCAGAAAGCATGGGTGCAGATGGTGGACATTCAGGTAATAAAGTTGTGGGCACATGCAGAAGTTGCTTCTGATTGCTTAATTTTTCTCAATGAAAGGAAAATCTCATCTGCTGATATTAGAATGGGAAAACATATGTTGTAGGTTTCAGAATAAATAAAAGTTAAATAGTTATCTAGGGAAAAGTCAAAATATATGATTAGAAAAATACAGTGTAATTGCTGTGCTGTATTTAGAGACCACTTCATTCATGATCATGGTCATGATTTAAAATGGGGATTCCTTTTATTTAGTCCTATAGCTACACTCAGTTGCATGGATGTGGATGTAGAAGAGACTGAGTTATATTTAATAAGGGTCGTCATTTTAGAAAGTGAGCATAATGATGCAAGAGTAAATCTGAGGGTGGCAAAACTGAAGATATTTGAAAAGAAGTAATTGTGATGATCATCTAATTTAAACTGGGATAAGTAGAGAAGAGTCAGGAAGGTGAAAGTATAAAGAGATTAAATGAGTAAATGAGCAAAGAATTTTAGGTTTTAGGTAGCAAAAGGATGAGAGGGATCTATGTGGATTTGTGGTCATAAGTGAGATGAGCCAAATGAGATTTATGGAAGGCTTACAGTTACTGGAAAAGAAACACTAGAGGGTGTGGCCGTGGAATATGTGGTGGAGACTGGGTGATAGAGGCCACTGAAAGAGAATTAGAGGAAATGGGAGGCCAGAGTAGTGGGAGAATCATCTGTGAGAATATTAAAGAATTATGATAAGAGTCATACAAGAAAGATTAGAGATGATCTAGAATTGAAATAATTGAGAAATTAAGAATGTTTCAGTAATAATTATCAGCAACAATGAGGGTTAGACTATTACACTGTAGGTGATAAAATCTTTCAGAAAACATACATTTGTATCATGTTATTGAATAATCTGGGTAACCATCTTTTACCCAGATGGTATAATTTAATAATTTGATAATGATATATATGAACAATGGAACAAAACAATTAAACAAATGAATGACAGATGATGGAAGTCAGGTTTATCATTGTTGTAGGTGGGAATTTACAGATGAACAAGGAGTAGAAGCTAAATAATTCATACAAAACTGAATTAGAATTAAATATATCATTATGAATACATGTTTAGCTTAATATAGATACAGGGGATTAAAAATAAAAATGTTTATAGGGCCCTGGCTTGTGTGGGTCAGTGGATTGAATGCTAGCCTGTGAACGAAAGGGTCTCCAGTTCTATTCCCAGTCCAGGACACATGCCTGGGTTGTGGGCCAGGTCCCCAGTAGGGGGAGCGTGAGAGACAACCACACATTGATGTTTCTCTCGCTCTCTTTCTCCCTCTCTTCCTCTCTCTCTAAATATGTAAATAGAATATTTAAAAAACTTAAAAAATATTTATAACTATAGGTACTTACAATGTTTAATATGTATGCATTCCTTTATGCTATTGGCTTAGAGGGCCTAAAAAGAATAGCATCTGAGTATCAGTAAGCTCACCTAGGTTTCTATTTTTTTTAATAAATAGAACCAGAGCTTGATGGAGAAATGACTGATTATAACAGTAGGATAGGAAATACATTGGATGATCCTGGAGCTTCTTGAAGTGTCAAAAAATAAAATGCTAAGAAACAGGGTATAATGAGGGTATATCACAGGAAGCAACTGAGAAAATTGCCCATGGTCAAAGCTGGAACAATTTGAATTAAAAAAATCACATTTTATTGGGTTATAACCCAAAACATAAAAGACATTCAGGTGTCCACACTAATGTACATAAATGATTGAGTAATTTAATAAATGAAGAGAAAACAATCTCCCATACAGAAGAATTCAAAATAATTTTTCTAGATAGTCTGCCCTAAAGAAGATGGCATAACTCTCCACTTGAGAAGGGAAAGATTGCTGTATTTTATTCAGCATTTTTAGGTGTTCTGTAGCTGGAAAAGTTTTCAGAATGTATAGTCTATTTTTCTGAGGTCTATAAATTTCACTGTCATCTAGTTTTTAGTATTGTGGATGAAGAACTTATTCCTATGCTCATTTTTTCTTCTATATGTAACCTCTTCTGTCTGTGTGGAGTATATATTTTTCTCTTTATTGTATGAGGTCATAAATTCTGTAAAAATACAAGTGGGTTTTTTTAAGTTAGTATATTTGATCATCAAAGCTTTTAATCTTAAAATTTAAGTTTTTCAAGTTGGAGCTGTCTTATTCAATTTTCTTCTATGTGTTATTTCTTCTCTAGCCTGTCTTCCTTCAAGAACTACTCTTTTTAAATATTATTTTTATTATTTTCTATTCAATAAATTATTTTCTTCAGTAATGGCTCACTTGTTGTTTTCCTATCTTATAGATCCTCCTTTAAAGATATTTGCACTTTACCGTAAGACATACCTTCTAGTTAAAATATTAGTTTGATTTTTTTGTATTGTCCTTCTATTGTTTTACTACCTCTATTTATAAAACTTACATGACCTCTTCCTGAAGATAATTTTCTGGGACACTTCTCTTCTGAATCTTCACAGAACAGTTTTTTTACCCTGGTTCTACATTGCTTATTCCCAGGGCCCTAGGCTCTAACTTGCTATGGTTAGCATTTAATTCTTTAAATTACTCTTCCATTGTTATCTTGATCTCACACTGCAAAGCAGTAAGTTGCTTATTACAAACTTCAGTTCAGTTCAGCATTTTTAAGTGTTTTCTTCATTTTTAAATGTTTTCCTTCATTTTCTATTCTCCAGAAATGGAAAATGTTTTCATCTTTGCATCTTGATTTCTTTTTTGCTGTTTTCTTAATTTTGTTTTAATTTTTAAATAAGCAAAATCATGCAACATACTATGTTTGCTCCTCTGCCAAAGCATCCAAAAGTTATTTGGGGTATTTTTATATGAGTAGGTTTGAGGGCAACACTATTTATAAAAGCAAGAGAACTTATAAGAGGGATAATGGGACTTAGACATGGGAGAGGCATTAGGAAACCAAATTGTGGCTCCTATACAAGAAGCATAGAAGTTCCGTTTACCAGGTAGATGTGAATAAATCTGCTGACATGTGTAAATGATCTGCTTTATGTGACAGTGGCAAGAGGTTTATCTTAATTAGCATATTGTGAAGATGAAATTTATTTAAGATCTTTCTTTTGAATTTGTCATTTGTTTGATGAGTGTTGGGAAGGCTATTTTACAATTCTAATATCATTACAGGTGTTTTCAATGCAATTTTTGAGTGACTACACTAGGGACAACTATTTGGATTCTCCTATTACAGATATCAGGATTTTTTGTTTTTATGCAGATATACCTGATCTACTTAGCTGCTTCATCTCAGGATTAGAATATACAGAACTGTTTTTATTTCAAATTGCATCTTTTAAATATGCCTTCTATCATAATAGTATTTGGATTTTTAATGACCCATGTTTTAAAACCTTATACATTTATCATGTTCAGAAACCAAACAGATAAACTTGAAAAAATATAACATAAAAAGATTACATACATTTTAGCAAGGCATTTTGATACCACATATATTTGCTAATAAAACAGAAATTATGGTCAGAAATTCTTAAATGTAGAAGGTAAAATAATGTAATATTTTATATTTTGCTTACTTAGAATTTTTATTTTATAAAGAAAAATACCTAAAATAGTGCCACAATGATCGCTTGCAAAACAAGGATTTTTAGTTGGTTAATTTGTTGTTTGCAAGAGTATAGATAATAAAACTATTGGAAAATGAAGAGTAAACATAAAGATGGTAAAATAAAATAGTCTTATGTGTCTCAGGTAGTTTTCTGTTGGCCTCATTGACATTCATGCTCTGTACCAGACACATTTAGCTTAAGTAAGCTGTCTTTATTTACATTTTTCCTGATTCCATGCAAGTTTTGACGTGTTAGCTGCAATGGCAGCCCAATGTTTCAGTAGGTGTGTATGCATTCAAAACAAAACAGAAACAAAGGAAGCATCGGTCATGTTCTCAGGATGCTAGAGGGTTGTCTAGGCACCAACTGCTGCTCTATCGTCATCTCTACTGCTTACGAGGCAGAGAGTTTGTGCCCACAGATTCTGTTTAACTGGCATACTCAGTCATGAAAATTAAAAACGAAAATGTGAGAAATTTTGTATTTGTAGAGGACCTAAGTCCAAGCGACACTAAGATTGTTTTGGCTTCAAGTGAACTAACTAATAAAATAAATAAATAAATAGCATATAGACATATACCACACACACACAGAGTATTGTTCCTTAGGGTGATTTTGAATGGAAGCTTGAGTTTGTTGCTTTTATAAAATAGCTTATTTTTATTGTATTTTTCCATCACCATTTATCCCCCTTACACCCTCTTCTACTTCCATCCATCTTCCTAATTGTTGTCCATGTCCATGAGATTTTTTTTCTTTTTCTTTTTTGGGGGGCTAGATGCTTCCACCCCCACCCCCACCCTGCCAGAGCTGTCAGCCTGCTTGCTCTCTGAGTCTGTCTCTATTTTGCTTGTTAGTTCAGTTCCTTCATTAGATTCCACATACGAGTGAACTCATATGGTATTTGTCTTTCTCTGACTGGCTTCTTTCACTTCGCATAATGTTTTCTAGGATCATCCATACTGTCGCAATGGTGAAATTTTCTTCATTTTTAAGGCTGAGTGATATTCCATTGTGTAAATATCCTATAGTTGTTTTATCCACTCATCTATTGATGGACACTTGGGTTGCTTCCATATCTTGGCAATTGTCAATAATGCTGCAGTGAGAGTGCTTATGTTCTTTTGAGTTAGTGTTTTGGGTTTCTTTGGATAAATTCTCAAAAATGGAAACACTGGGTTATTAGGCAGTGCCATTTTTAATTTTTTTGAGGTAACTCCATACTGCTTACCACAGTGGCATCAGAAAAAAAAACATTGCAATGAGCAATGTCTGAGATTTTACTGCCTATGTTTCTTCTGGAGTTCTTATGGTTTCATGCCTAACATTTAAGTTAGGATTAAGTCTTTAATCCATTTTGAATTTATTCTTGTGTGTGGTGTAAAAAAAAAGTTTGAGGTTTTAAATAGTGTTACATTCTAAATGTAGCTATCCCTTATTCTTAATCAACTATATTACTGATTAAAAATATTTTAAAAGATCATAATAATTATTAAATTGAATGAAATTTATATAAGATGGCTTTTTATTGTTGTTCAAGTACAGTTTTCTACCTTTCTCCCCACCCCTCCACACCACCCTACCCTGATTTAGCCCCCCACCTTGTTATTGTCCATATGTCCTTTATAATTGTTCCTGTAAACCCTTCACCCTTTTCCCCCATTATCCCCTCCCTTCTTCTTTCTGGTCACTGTCAGCCTATTCTCAATTTCAATGCCTTTGACTATACTTTGCTTGCTTGTTCATTTTGTTGATTAGGTTCCTATTAATGGTGAGATCATATGGTATTTTTCTTTCACAGCTTGGCTTATTTCACTTAGCACAATGTTCTCCAGTTCCATCCATGCATTCCCAAAGGGTAAGAAACTCCTTCTCTCTTTCTGCTGTGTAGAATTCCATTGTGTAAATGTACCATAGATTTTTGATCCATTCATTTACTGATGGGCACTTAGGTTGCTTCTAGCACTTGGCTATTGTAAATTGTGCTGCTATGAACATTGCAGTGCATAGGTTCTTTTAGATTGGTGTTTCAGGGTTCTTAGGGTATAATCCTAGCAGTGGAATTGCTGGGTCAAAATGCAGTTCCACTTTTAGTTTTCTGAGGAAATTCCATACTCTTTTCCACAGTTGGCTGCACCAGTCTGCACTCCCACCAACAGTGCACTAGGGTTCCCTTTTTGCCACAACCTCTCCAACATTTGTTGCTTTGTTTATAATGGCCATTCTGACCAGTGTGAAGTGGTATCTCATTGTGGTTTTAATTTGAATCTCTCTGATGGCTAACGATACTGAGATAAGATGGCTTTTGATTTAAATGTTTAACTAGCAATTTGGTTACTTCAAGATGACTTGTTTCAGACTCCATAATAATTGGAATCATTGCATACTAAATATGACATGCATCATGGTTGTGGGTAATAAGTACTCTGACAGAAATCTTGCTATTTTCCTAGGCCATCTTACCAATAAGCACAGCAAATGTATCTGATATGGAATTCTGTCCCGGTTATTTGTGGCTCCATAACACCATCTTCAAAACAGTGGCCTAACACAACCACCATGTTATTCTATATAATTATTTTGTGACTTTGTGACAATGAGAAAAGTTCTGCAGGGGGAATCTTTTCACACCAACATAGCATTGACAGGAATGGATGCTGTTAACTTGTAGTCCGGATGGTCCCACCTGGTTTTATTCACTTGTCTGGCACTTTAGCAAAAACAGGTTGAAGACCTTGGCACAGCTGAGCCATTTTTTTCCTCTGTGTCCTGTGAGGGCCTCTCATAAGGTCTCTACAATAGGGTACCCAGACTAACATGTTGTCTGAGGGCTCCCAGAACAAGTGCTCTCAGAAACCTAGGGAAGTTCAGTAAGCATTTCATGACTCAGCCTCTAAAGAGTCAGAGTAATATTTCAGCAATATTATATCGCTCAGGCAAGTGTCTGAGGTCAATCCAGATTTAAGGCAAGGGGGATTAGACCTTACCTCTCAGTGGAGGGAGTAGCAATGAATTTGAGGTCATCTTTAATATAACTCTATTTGATCCCTTTTTCTTAGCAGCTCTCTAAGGCATCCTAGATAAGTGAAAAAATAGGTTTTTGTTTGTTTGGGTGGTTTTAACATCCAATAACTTTAGAAAAGTCACTGGAAAGTGAAGTTTTGTTGGCACTTGTAGGAATCAAAAAGTAATAAAGTTAAATATATAACCTTTCCTCTGAGGGTTAGAACATTATTAGGCAAAGCAAAGAAGATTTTGAATTATGAGATAGAAGAAACTATAGAGGAAGTGAAGAAAAATGCAGTTGTCATGGTGAATCTGAAAGACACAAAGGAAAGAGAGAGTAAAGAGGTAAATTAGGACATCATGAGATTAGACTCAGCAGTAGCAGAAAATTAGATACAAACCAACTCATCTGCTCCTTGGAAACTGTAGCCAATTCATTTTTTTAGGTAGAAATTGCTTTTCTAAGCAAGACTTAAAGTTGTAGAGGTTGGTTGTAGTTAGGCTGTATATTTCATCTATTTGTTAATAATAATGCAAATTATTTATTACATTATTTTACTTAAGATTTAACTAAAGGCTTAAATCTCAATGGCTTAATATATGACAACAAAGCTATACAATAGCTGGAGAAATTGACAAAACGCGGTGTAGATTACCACCTTCAGGTCCAAAGTGGTTTTCGAAGGATGGCCTCAGCTTCAAGAAAGGGTTTAGTAGTTATACAGGGGCAGGCAAAAGGAGGTTTACCCTTGTGAGTACATGAAACAGAGTTTATTCTTATATTATTGTTTACTAATTATTGTATTATTTACTTGTATTGAAACTGTAAACCTGCTTTAACTCACCTCTGTATATACTGTACTGATATACAAGTGTCAGAAAAGAGGGATTTATAATTTTTTAAATATAAGAAGATCTTGGAAGATAACAAGCCTCTAGGAAGTGGAAATTTAAAAAGCCTAAGAAACCTCACATGATTTTCTTTAGATATTTGGCTTTTTAGAATATTAAAGTCAAAAGGAAAAAATGATACCTCCTGGAAGCTTCAAATATCATCAGTGTCCATAAACATTCTACTTTCCATCCCAAAATGCTTGTTTCTTTTTTTTTACCAATATATAGACCACTGAGGTAAACCAAAATGGCCCAGAAAATGCAATTTTTTGTTCAGAATACATCAAGTAATCAATAATTTCCCACACCAAGGGCAGAGGACTTTAGCTCAATTACACTTGAATTGACCAGGACATACAGAGGAACGCTCACTTAGAAGTTGATGTGATTGAGGTCATTCAAAACACCCATATTCCTTAATATGTGTCCACTAAGCTAGTAGAATTAGGGCATTGTCTCAAAAGTTTACATACGGACATTCAAATTATTAATTTAAATAAAATGTTTCTTTATAAAATGCTGACACTTAGCTGAGATATCTATGTCTTAGGTGTCAAGGACAATATTTACTTCACATAATTAATTCTGGTGGAGATATCTGTGCCCTGGTCAAAGAAACTGGTCTTTTTTTTTTTTTTTAAGATTTTATTTATTTATTTTTAGAGAGGGAAGGGAGGGACAAAGAGAGAGAGAGAGAGAGAGAGAGAGAGAGAGAGAGAGACATCAATGTGTGGTTGCTGGAGGCCATGGCCTGCAACCCAGGCATGTGCCCTGACTGGGAATCAAACCTGCGATGCGTTGATTCGCAGCCAGCGCTCAATCCACTGAGCTACGCCAGCCAGGACTCAAACTGGTCCTAATAAAGAACTGATTTCTCGCGAACCAGGCATCTCAGGTTCGATTCCCAGTCAGGGCACATGCCTAGGTTGCAGGCTGTGGCCCCCAGCAACCACACATTGATGTTTCTCTCTCTCTTTCTCCCTTCCTTCCCTCTCTAAAAATAAATAAATAAAATTTAAAAAAAAAAAAAAGAACTGATTTCTCCTCATTGGGTAAAAACACTTACAACCTACTTTGGTCTTAATGCTAGAACTTTGAGTGTTTAATTAAAGTTGTTTTTTCCAAAAATAATTATAAAACAACTTGAGTTTTAATAGAGCTTGAAAAGTAGTGTTGAACGATATAGACATAAAGGTCAAGAAGCTTAAAAATCACCATGCAGATAAGACAGAATGTGAAATTAGAGGTTTACCAAAGATATCTTTCTAATAATATTACATGAAATTTTTCCCTACAGATTACAAAATCATTTATTTTTCTCCATTTAGAACTGAACAGAATAGAGATAGTTGTCAGGTCAAAATTTTTTTTCTTATGGAAACTTAACCATATCACTATCTTAAATTTCCGTAATACTTTATCATTTTTAAAGAGTATAATTAATTAATTACATTAAAAAGTCTTCTAGCCCTGGCTGGTGTAGCTCAGTGGATTGAGCGCAGGCTGTGAACCAGGCATCGCAGGTTCGATTCCCAGTCAGGGCACATGCCTAGGTTGCAGGCCATGTCCCCCAGCAACCGCACATTGATGTTTCTCTCTCTCTCTCTCCCTCTCCCTTCCCTCTCTAAAAATAAATAAATAAAATCTTTAAAAAAAAACCTTAAAAAAAAATCTCTAAGAGACATGTTTCTGACTTCTTAAGCAAGAAAATAGACATAAAAGGAATAAACTCTCTGCTTAATATCACAAAGCTAGCCTTCAGATACATCAGTCATAATGTCAAACATGTCTTAGTCAAGGATAAGACCTTATGATCTCACCCTCTTATAGTGCCCTCTTATTTTAAAAGAGCATTTAGCTGTTAACATAATAGATTTTGGTATAGTTCTTCCACTTATTTACATAAATAGAAATTTATATAGTTTCAGCTAAGAGACCAGGAAGGTTCAAGAAAGATCCTTCTTTCTAACATTCCAGAATTAATTTCCAAAGTATTTTGCCAAGGAATCTAACTGAAATTGAAAGCTAGCAGATCAGATTGATCTACTTGGATATACAAATCCCTTCCAATATGTTTTAGTCTTGAGCAAGTCAAGAAAATAAATCACATTCCAAATAGTTCAATAGATGGAATAAATAAAACTGATAAGTAAGGAATGGTATTACCACAGCCTAAATCTCAGGTCACTTGAAAAGAAAGTAAATAAAAGTGAGGGCTTACAACTAGAGTTGTGTCCATGGAAGAAAGGTCTTGTTCGTGGGAGATTCAAATCACAGAGAAAATGTACACAATGTTAGATACTCAGCCCCAAAAAAGCAAGAATGAGGACATGGAATTCCCATCTTTTCATTTATCAATTCTAATGTAAAAGAACATACACAAAGGTGCCAAGTATAATAAGTATAGTTTGCAAGGACATCAGGCAGAATGGAGGAAGTTCAGAATAAGAATGTGAGCAAAGAGACACACAAAAGGGTAGATTACTATGTATAATCTAAGAATCATGGTCTATTGTATAATAAGTATTCACTGACTAGAATTTAAGTTTAATGTGTAAGAATCCTTTAAATCAGTATTTTGAGTAATCTATCAATTTTGCCATATAAGCAGTTGTTTGAAAATGGTAATACCTATTAGACCTCCAAAAGTAATAATGTTCTAATACAAAAAGAAGTTGAGCTGAGATGAAAACCGATAAAAACCCACACAATTAGATACTCAAACCCAGATGTTAAATGAATAAGGGGAAAATGCAATATAATTCAGGTCAACCAGCTACTCTCCCTAAAGTTGGGTTAATCTTTCTAAACTAATCTCTTTCTTTCAGTTCTTATAATTATCTATTAGTTCAGTTCATTATGTAGTATCACACATACCAATAGATCCATTTCATCCAAATGTTTTTTATCCAAAACTAGAGTAGCTTTTGATTGTTTCTTTTAGGAGAGGAGAAAATAAAAGTCACTATTTTAGATACCCATCTACAATGTGAAGTTCAGTTAACAGAAAATGATTCCTGTTTATAGTTTTAATTTTCAACATTAAAAAATACCAAATGATCTAAATAGGCATATAATACATTCTATTAAAGCATATGGCTAACATGATCCATCAACTCTGAGTAACCAGGGATTCTTTTCTGCATGCAGTATTTGAAAATAACCAAAAGAGCAATTCTAAATTTATAGTTGAGGACTGTATTTTATGTACCATAGTAAATTTTTCTCAAGTTAAAAAGAAGCTAAATAAAAAAGATATGAAAGCAATCTATGAATAAATGTTTTGAATTTTAGGACAATTATAGTTAGAGTGACTTGGTAAAAAAAATCTTTAAAAATTGTATTCAGTTTGAGAGAGAGAGAGAGAGATGAAAAGGAAGGAAGGAAGGAAGGAAGGAAGGAAGGAAGGAAATAAGGTCAATTTCTATTTCTCCTACTTATTGTGTAATGCTGTGCCATCTCTTGAGGAAAGTGTGTCCATCTACTTAGGAAAGATTTTTCTTCACACGGACATTTGAGAGCAGAATAATGCCAAGTAGAAAGTGAACAAACATGGAGGACTCTGTTTTGTTTAAAAATTTTTTGGTTGGGGTAAATTGGCAACTTGCCAAGTGTTTTACCACAGCACACCAAGATAATTACCCAACTAGAAATTTAGGACAGAACAATCAGGTAAGAATTAAGAGAATAATTATGCCATGTGGGCACTAGTAACATAAATTTAGTTTTTGGTGGCAATGTGCAGTGAAGGTTTGGAAATGTAGCGCTCTATGTCTTGGTAAGGAGAATCCCCTAAGCTCTTAAGGAAGACTCCCAGAGCAAACACTGTTGCCTCCCTTATCTGGTTTCACTTTCTGCTTTCTGCAGTTTCAGTTATCAAAAGTCAACCACGAACTGAAATATTAAATAGGAAATTGCAGAAGAAAACAATTCATAAGTTTTAAATTGCATGCTTTTCTGAGTAGTTTGAGGAAATGCTTTCATCACCCATCTCTGTTAGGACTGGAAGCATACCCTATCCATGCTATACAAGTCCCAACCTGTTTGAGACTTGGTAGTTGTCTTGGTTATCAAATCAACTGTCACATTATTATAGTTGTGCTCAAGCAACCCTTATTTCTCTTATTGTACCTAGTTTATAAGTCAAACTTTATCATAGGTATGTACATATAGGAAAAATGTAATATATATAGGTTTCAGTACCACCCCTGGTTTGAAGCTTCTATTGTGGGTCTTAGAACAAACCTCTTGAGGATAAACAGGGACTAGTCTATTTGTAATGACTAGTTTTTAATCTTAGTCACCAGATTATCCATAAAGTAGTTGACATCAGAGATCTGAGATATAAGGTTAACTACTATAATTTGTTTATAATAAAGCAGCTTGAATAAAGACATGCATACTTACAACTTATGTGTGTATGTACATATATGTAATTTTATCCAGTACAAATATATGTAAGAGTGTAACTGAATGCAATAGTCTGTTGGAGTCATCCTGTACTTGCTCACAAAAACCAGTCTGTGCCCTGCCTGGAGTGGCTGAGCAGATTGATGGTTGTCTTACACACCAAAAAGTCACCAGTTTGATTCCTGGTCAAACGGTCAGTGTATTTCTCACACACCCATGTTTCTTTCCCTTTTTTCCTTCCTCCCTTCCCCTCTGTCTAAAAATAATAAATAAATAAAATCTTTAAAAAACAGTTTGTAATTTTCAGATAATCTTCAAATTGCTAGAAATTAAATTGCATAAATGTACATTTTAATACATTATTTTATAGAAATAAATGCTTGAAATACTGAAACTTACTACTTCCTAATTATTTTGCTACATCTTCACATTATTTATACTCCTGGGTTATGTATCCTATTGTTTTGGGGTGTTATAAATACAATATACTTTTATTTATCTAAACAAATAAATATATGCACTTACACAAATAGATAAAGGTATGCTACTGCACATTTTCCCCCGGTGGTTAATGATCTGCTACTTGCCTGTAAACAACATTGTTGACACTATTTTCATCACAAAAATTGGCAAACACTACAAATCAGGGCTTCTGTTTTTGGAAAAGTTATATAATTGTTATCACATTAATAGATTTTTTAGCCCTGGTTTTAGGAGAGTAAGTTATATAATTGTCATCCTACTAATAGATTTTGTCAATGGATTTAAAAGATATTGGTGGCTTACATCTGTCTAAGGGTCCCATACTGGTAATTTCTAGGTATTTCAATTTCATTATTATTCTCTGCTGCCTCTTTAGAGACAAGATCAGAAGGCTATTGTTCCTGGACAGCTGAAGGCCTTAGTATAGGAATCTACTCCATCCCGCTGCCTGAAAACAACTGAAGGGAAAGCTGTATTCTTTTAGATAAAACAAGAAAAACCCAACAGGCAGGAGGCATCATAAATAATTCTTTAGGCAATTAATATAAAATATTTGTTTTATTTAAAGCAATTAATATAAAACATTTTTCACAGATATTAATCTATAAACTTATTTCCATTTATTTTTTTCTCCTATCAAAATGAACTTTTTTTTCTCTCAAATTGAATAACTTAACTCTTGCACAATGATTGTGCTGCTTGGAATCCGGTTGGCACGTGAAAGTGCCTTGTCTTCTACTCCCCACCCCCACCCCATTCTTCATTGCAATGTTGCTCTACAAACAACAACTTTGTTCTAATGCTAAAATTTAATGAAAAGACCAATGTATGATGAAGTAAAAACAGTCCTGAATCAACAATGAGAACTCCACTGATAGTTTCATAAGCAAGTACAAAGTGCAGATTTTTATGACAGCTAGAGTTCTATCCTGCATCAAAAGGAAGTTCATTTATGAGGGCTTTTGTTTATTGAGATGGATGTAAAAATTACATTACTGAGATACAGGGAATAGTTAAGTTTTTGTTTTTGTTTATTCAAACTAGAGGGTCAAAGAAAAAGAATGACTGTTAAAGCTGTACAAGTAAGAGATCACACATCACCTGCGTCCTCTGTGGATGCCCCTCTAAAAGCAGTTGATTCTGCTAATTTCTGTGGAGATATTTATATATATATGATCACAGAAATATATGTGTGTGTGTACATATATACATGTGTACATTATAAGTATGTATGTGTGTGTGTATATGTGTATATACGCACAGACACAATCTTTAGCTAAAAGACATTTGTGAATTCCATCTTGTTCAACTGCTATATGCCAGTAGAAAGACATTGTTTTTGTTTCATTTGTTTTAGTTTCTGTTTTCAGGGTTTGGGTTGTTTTTGTTTCCTCTTTTTCAATTAGAATACATAGTCTATTCTCTTCCTGGAAATGCTATCATGATATTTTTGTTGTAAAAGCAGGCAGTTAAGACTTCACAAATGGACCTGATATAAATGCCTTGTATGTTAAGTTAAAATTTCTCCATGGAAGTGGCAAACAAGTAGTAATCACTGCCCAATAAACCTTCTACTTATGGAGGAGACTAATCAATTTACACTAGATTTCCTTTCTGCTAACCTAAAAGACACTAACAAAGCTAAATTTCTGCCAGTTATCCCAGTTTCAACTTTTAATCATTGTCCTTGACACTTCCAAATTATCACCCATTTTTTTAATCTAGGAGGTAAAATTCACATTTTTCTCCCCATGGTTGAATACTGTATTCTTCCTATTAGAAAGTTAATACAAGTACATAGGCATTTCTGGCCCTCGGGTTAAATATTTTGTTTTAAATTTTTTTCAATTAAATATCTGCCTCTATTTTGACAAAGTCAAGTGAATAATAAGCCAATCGAATATAAAACTTACTTGCAAAATATCTGGATATGGAGGGGGATTATACACCATTGATGTTCTTTTCGCATTCCTTTTTTATGTTATTGGATTTTTTAAAAAACATCATTATACTTTAAAAAAGTCTAGGACACAAATTCTTTACTTAGCATGTTTTACTATGAATGTCGTAATATTTGTTGGCATGATAAATCTCCATAACTTATTCCTATTAACTCCAAAGCATGCTCTGAAGTAACACTTCATTAATTTGAAAAGAGGTAGATTGGAATTTTATGTGCTTGTTTTTTCAATGTTTCAATATGACAGTATTTGTGGAAAACAAATTATGTGTAATTACATATTAAAAAGTATAAGCTTAGTGTTTTTCTTTTAGGGGAGTTGGGCACAAAGTTGTCTTATTGTACAGATAAGTAACAAATTAAAGATTGCTTTTACAGACAATATATATCAAATGATGTATAGACCTGGTCTGCATAAAGCTGGATTATTTTGATCACACTTCACTGTGAGACGCATCACTGGAAGTGAATTTAACATTTCCGTGCAGTGTAAGTGCGCTGAGAAATCGATTTATCCCCTAATCTTGTCTCTATGTTATACCAATAAAACATTAATCAAAATATGGTAAGGAGTCTGGCATTTGCCTTAGAAGTGGGAATTGCCAGTGAAATAGTTTTTTATGTGTATTAAGAATTAATTTAGGTTGAAGGACTATGGAGTGAATAACAAGTGAATTAGAAATTTTAGTTTCTCAGTTATGAGATTCAAAGGTTTTATGTACATAGTGTTTATCTGGGAACTTTTTATTCTTTATTCATCTTCATATCTACATAAATTTTGATTCTTCAACAAACCCTTTTGTGATTATTAATGTTTTATGAATTAGTCCATTTTGAGGAAGATTTATTGAATGCTGAATTTTTGCAAGAATCTCAAGTTTAAGTTCAGAGTAAGGTAATATTTCACAGTCTCATTACATAATAAAGTAACTTCTTTTTATCTCTTAAAGTTTTTTTTTATTGAGTATGCAGATAATTTGTTTTAGCTTTATTTGGTTTAATTTTAGATGAATTTCCTGTTAGGTGTTTATTGTTTGCAATACAAATATAAGGTATGCCTTTGAGAAAAATATGAGATTGTCTTAAATTGTATAACTTAGTAAGAGGCTAAGGTGTGATTCTGTTCAAGTTGTTGAAGGGTTACTTCCCAGAGAAAGGGTGTGGCAGGACAAGTGTAAGACTAGGAGAAGAAGCTAAGCAAGTATTCAGTCTCAGCTGGAGGCTTGCCTCATCCAGATCCTCTAAGGAAGCTTTGAAACGTGACTTACACTTGACAGTTAATCCTCTCTTTGAGCCAAAGAGGTTCAGTCTTTTGCAATCCCAAATTAGTCATTCAATCACTGGCTGTACACTGTAGTTTCAGTTTCTTGAGAATATTTCTTTGGAGTAAGGGTGAGTCAGTAGTAGCCTATACCAATAGGGTCTGGAAACTGTGGACTCTCAGGGTAAAGGGGGTCTGTCTGAACGAGTCAATAAGAGAATTCATTATGGAGATTTACAAGGAAATTAACTAATAGATAAATGATAGATGGACAGATTTATATCAAATAAAAAAACTTGATTCCTTCAGTCCAATTACAATGTGCAGATTCATTTTTATTTAATTACTATATTGATTTAAATTTGTTTGAATGAGAATACCTGTAGACTAGCCATGACCAGGCAATATTTCCTAAGTCTCTATAATATTATATGCATTCAACCAACAAATTTGTACTATCTGTTGGAATCCTGAAGGCATATGAATCTGGAAAATATAGTATATGTATATAGGAGGGACTTAGATATGACAATTAAATAAGGGTTAGGCAAGGATACTTGTCTCAAAATTGTTAAAATCCAAGTCAATCTTGATACTACCACTTTTTTAATCTTCAGTTTTTTAATCTTCATAAAATCAGAATTAAAGAGCTACAAAGCCTTTAAAGCTTCCCAACTTCATAAATAAACTAAAGTGTAAATAATGGTTAGCATATGGTTAGTATATGGTAAATGGATATATATGTCCTTAGAAATTATTAGTTTTGCTAATCATTCCATTATTGTCCAAGCAACACATCCCACTCCACAAAAAAAAAAAAAGACAACAAGCACAAATGAACAACAAAAGAAAGTACAGAAAAAAGTGATTTGCCCATTTCTTTGGCTAGTCAGAAGAGAATAGGGACTGATTAACAAGTTTGAAATCTACAAGTCCAACCAGATCAGTAAGTTGGACTTGATCAATGAAATCTATTCCTTTCTCTACAACTCCTCTGCATCTTTGCAATCAACGCTATTTTTCAATTTTACTTCCAGTAGCTTTCTAAGACCTGTGAGAAGCAATATCCATTTTCACTGCTACCCTCTGCTTTGAACCTAAGCTATGAGTCAAATTCATTCTTTGTGGTTCTTGTTGTTGGCCCTGGCATGGAACTGGTTCTGTTATTGGCTTCTCCTAATGGCTTAATGTTAAAAATATCTTTTTCTTCCCTTCACATTTTCATTAATAAAAACTTCCTTCAGTCACTCTGTCCAGTGTTAGTACTAGAGTGAGTCCCTCTAATGGAATGCATAACTGGCATTTGGTGATATTTCTTTTTTCCTTTTAATATTAAACAACTCGATTTTATGACCATTTTTAATGAAACCAGTTTTAAGACCTGTTAGGATTAAAGAACTAGTAGCCTAACTCCAGAGTCAAAAGACACATATTTCTTCACTCTACCTTTACTGAAATCTTGCCATTTATTTGAATTTGCTCATTGGTTTCTGTGCTGCAAGTATTGGAGACTGGGCAGGTTAACACAGAATTTGGGCAGCCAGAAGAAAACATGCCAGAGCCATTAGGATGTCTGACATGCCTTTTTTCTGGGGTGAGGCGATCCACACGTGCTGGCGGGCAGTCCTGACTCTCTTATATACTAAGTGAACACAGAGCCAGCAGGGTGCCAATACTGACCATCTGGTTATATAACAGAGCTTCATTCAGCGCATGTGGGCCCCTACTCAAAGTTATATGAACACTGCTGAATCGTAGCCGCCCAGACCTCTGGCTGAGGGAGCCTGACTGACTCCAGTGTCCCTACAGTTTCCCTTATACCCAGCTTAGATCTGAAGTGACTCAGCATTATCATGTATGTTCTGCCAATCACCTGAGCTTTTATTTTCTCTCCTTATGCTTTTTATAAGCTTCTCATTCAGTATATCATCCTCTATGATCCTTTATCAAATTTATTTTTACAAATAATATTTATTGCCTTTAATAGAGTAAAAATAAATGTGCAAAGATTATGAGGGGGACTCCAAAAATCTGGAATTATCTTCAGGAGGGCAGGCCCCGTGTAGCACAGACTTCCACTGCTAGGTGAGTGTTCTAGGAACCCACCCGTATCAGCATACCACCTGGCATTGTTTTGAGAGACGGCATTTGGTTGGCTTCAGTGAATTTTTTTTTAAGACTTTCAACACATTTTCCCATTTCATGATGGGTGATTTACAAGCCCACCTGCCCTCACCACACTAAGTATTCAGCAGTTTTTACCCCAAATGGTATGATACTCATGCCCTACACTCCCTATTCACCTAATCTTGTCCCCAAGTGATATTTTATTGGTTCCCTGCATGAAAGAAGTCCTCAAAAAGAAACATTTTGTTGATGCAGAAGAGGTGAAACAAAAAGCAGCTGAAGCACTAAAAGGCATCAAAATTAAGTTTAAATCTGTTTTAAGCAGTGGAAAAAAATGTCTTGATAGGTATATTGCATCAAATGTAAAGTAGTTTGAAGATAACTGAAGTTGCAACATGTAAGAATACATAATTTTTTATAAATAAATTTCATTTTAGGGGTGACCCACCTGATATAATGAAAAATAACAACCCTGTGATCCAAACTCTGTCACCTCAGTTTTCCTCCACAGATATATTGACAAGTATTTTTAATTCTATTGACAGTCATGATTAAACTTAAGTCTCTAAGTAAGGGTTTATAATGATATTTGTTAATTTGACATCATTCATTGCTTATTATGTCATTTAATATGAGAATTTGTATCATTGGTCTATTAAATGTCGTCTCTTATGCCCCAGAGATTCTCTCAGGAACCTCCATGGTCTGTAGTCACTACAATCATAGGACTAAATTCACTTGCCTCTAGAGGTGGATCCAGTATTTACCAATACCCATGAATTTTTCTTTATTTTCAAAATTTTGTATGCAGTAGCTTAAATGAATATCAAAAGCATTATTCTAAGTGAACAAACCCAGCCACAAAAGACTAAATATTTTATGACTCCATTTATGTGACATTTCAGGAAAGTCAAAACAATACAAAGGCCAGATAATAATTCAGTGCATGACCTGGGCTGGGAGTCAGCTGATGATTAACTGCGAAGAACCACTGTAGAAATACTTGGAGTGATTAAAATGTTTCATGTTTTCATTTTTGTGTTTTTATACAATTGTATATGCATCAATCTTAATTGAATAGTATCATTAAAAATATTAATTGTATTATTCGAGGTCTTTCTAGAAAAAGTCCAGCCATTGTTAATATAATGAGAATGGTTTGCATGACATTGATGTAACCTGGCAGCTAAGGAGAGTGGACTGGAATGTGCATGTGTGAACAATGATGACTTCATTGTACTAGTCAGTGGGGGTGGTAGATGCCATTGAGTGACCATGTGCTACTCACTGTGTGGCTGTCACATTCAAAATGACTGAACAAGTAGAACAATGAATCTATAAAATTTTGCATTAAGCTTGAACATTCCTCCACAGAAACTATTGGGATGATTTGGAAAGCTGCAGCTATGAGCAACTGGTGCTCAGCAGCTTCATCATGACAAAATGCCCATTCATGCATCATACCTTATGCAGTTTTTTGGGGGAAACATCAAATCACCCAGGTGACTCAGCCCCTCTATAGCCCAGATATGGTGCCCTGTGACTTCTGGCTTTTCCCAGAACTAAAATCACCTTTGAAAGGGAAGAGTTTTCAGACTGTCAATGAGATTCAATTAAATATGATAGGGCATCTAATGGTGATTGGGAGACCTTTGTGAAGTCCCAAGGTGCCTATTTTGAAGGAGACTGCAGCATCATTGCTCTTTGTACAATGTTTTTTGTATTTTTTGTCTTCTTCAATAAATGTCTCTATTTTTTATATTACATGGCTGGATACCTTCTGGACAGACCTTGTGTGTTCATTGTGACTCAAAGTAAGTGGCACTTTTAAAATTCTGTATTATTTATCATGTCAGTTCAGATACTATACAGAATATTTTTAGGTATTCAATATCTTAAACAAAATAGGCATTTATAATTTCTGCAAATTTTGAGATGGCATAATGTTCCTACTCCACAAAGGCAGCAAAGGTAGTCCCATCTGCCACCCTCAATGTCATGTGTCTTAGTACACCTACTCTAGGTACTATATACTGACTGTATTGTGCCTCCAGTCGAGCAGTAGCAAAGGGAGAAGAAGAAGAAGAAAGAAGAAGAAGAAGAAGA